>NNCF01126416.1:361332-375933 GCA_002313205.1 Laupala kohalensis | reverse complement strand
TTTGTTCCCCCCTCATTGTTTGTCCCCCCTCATTTTTGTCCCCCCCTAATTTTTTGTCACCCCTCATTTTTTGTCCTCAATGTTTTGATGTATGTTTTGATATATGTTTTGGTATGCTGTAATTCAGAAGGGTTTTAGTGGGTATGGTTGATTCATTCGGCCAGTCCCACACGCGGGGAGAGTAATGTTGGCTCTCCTTAGTGCGTAACTGCATTTTCCCTGCCTGTACAGAATTTTAGGGCTCTAATGACCTAGATGTCGACGAGCCGTAAAGCCCCACAAAAAGAAATCTTACGTAGATGTCAAACTCGCTCCACCAACTAATACTACGTACATATCATCACTTTCATTTCACTTTCCATGTTTCACTCTAGGCAGGGGAGTAGAGAAAGTAATACGTTTCTGATAATTTGTCTTTTTTTTCAGTTTTGATGTTCAGTATGTACAACCTACATTGAGAGCTGATCGACAACCAACATCACTACGCTCCATGTGAGTAAAGTAGTATATAAGACAAATTGTCACCAAGTATATTATTACCATATATCAAACTGACCATGACCCTCACTGACATAAATTATGAGGCACTTGCGAGAGTCGAAGAAAGTTGGTCGAGGACTCATTAAAATCGTCTAGGAATCAACTGCGAAATAAATTTCCGGCACGTCCAAAAATTTTGAATCCTTTATTTTCAAAAAATACAAAAATTAATGTATTTCTTACATTCAAGTAAAAGAAGTTGTTTCCTTTGTTAGAACTTCACTTCTTTAGAAATGTTATATGCAATACATATTGTTTAAAACGCAAAAAATTACCAAGAATGCGAACATAAAAATGTTGAAAATCTGTTCAAAATACGAAAATTATGTAAGTTTAAGACGACGTGGACGTTAACAATCTCAAGTCAATCGAGAGTTGCCCGGCGCTCAAAATCGAATCAGCGAGAAAATTTAAAAATCGTCTTACTCCGGGTTCGCGTAAAACGGGGTAGTATAGTACTTGAAAAATCATGCAAAGCACGCCCTTAGAGCCCTGAGAAAATACTTGTCTCTATATAAATCTGTGTCGGGAACCTCGTTTATTCGGACTAACCGACCGGATCACTTCCGGTAAATCTGATATAGATCACGCCACAGATATGCAAGGTGATTCTTGGGAAACCCATTTATTTCAATAACCAGTACTCAGTAAATATTGAAAAAATAAAAAGTACTCAACAGAACACGCAGTTTATGAACGTGTTTCAGTGTTTCAAGAACGGAAAATAAGGTTCCAAAGATGGTTTCCATTCTCCTGAGGGCAAATACGGAGACGATTAAATTGGTGGAAATAAAATCAATGCCGTTTTGATGAGTGATGAGGCCCACATTAATCACGGATTTGCGAAGAAACAAATACTGGTCTCGCACAAACCCACACGTGTTAAGAGAGGCCAGTTTATAGCTCATGGGTTACTGGTTGTGTAGTGCCCAGTGGATGAAGTAGAGATTTTTAGATCTTATTTTTTCCAAGATAACGGTAAACGCAGACTGACACTCACAGAAGGTGAACTCTTTCTCCCGTAACTTAGTCGCATTTCAGGACAAAACACCTTTCTCAACAAAATGGAGCTACAGGCATTACTGCGATTGGTGTAATGGCAAATTTATCAGTTCCGGAAAAATGAATTTCCCGTACTTTCCAACAAAAGGGGTCCTGCGCCGTCCCCTCGGAATTTTTTTAAAATTAATGTACTAATTTGTACATTTTAACGCCTTCCGAAGTCGATTTTCGGCGTTAGAATTGCACCATTTCTGTAACCCAAAAAGATAAATTTATATTTAGACATGTATTTTTTAAATCTTATTTTGAATAGTAAATACTCGTCACAAGTTATATTTGATATGTCTCTTGACTGTCGAAATAGTGTTAAAACCAGTGTGTATGTTTGAATAATATTGGAATCCTTTTAAACTTACACATTTTTGTGCTGATAGTTATGAAAAAATGTAGCGTACAATTTTCACTATTTTGCAGAGCACATGACAAAATCCAATGGAATTGAAATAAAAACAACCTCGCTTCTCTCACGCGTAACCAAAGGTCTCTCGATGTATTCAAATTGATTTTCTTTTCTCAAATTCATCCTTTTAACGTCGCATAAAATAAACTCTTATGTAAATAAAAAATATTGCGAAAGGCAGTACCAGAACGGCCTTCCGACGTTTTCCGGTACCATGACACCACTGATTACTGCTCGTGTGTCAGAGAGGACTGTTCGTCAAATATTTCCTGAGCGAGTGATCTCACGATTTGGCGATACCAACTGGCCAACCCGCTCCCCTAATCTTTCCATGGCAGATTTCATATTCAAGAAACCGTGAAAACTTTTACATTAATAAGCCTTACATGCTGCATCAGCTTGCGAACATAAAAAATTAAGAAATGAATAGCAATGTCAAACGAAGGGTTCTAATGACATAAGTGTTTACTTCAATAATAATAATAATAACAACAACAACAACAACAATGGTGACTTCAGAGGACGCGTTCATATTTTCTCCAGGATAATGGAACCATCTTCGGAACGTTATTTTCCTCACTTGAAACATTGAAACACTTTCATAAACTGCATATTCTGTTTAAGAGCACTGGTTATTTGAAAAACACGCGGCTTTCCTAAACCCCATGGTACTCTAAATACTGATTAAGTAACAATTTTTTTAATGCATACTGTTGTGTTTCTTATTATTCATAATAGTTTATTTCTATCTGTATGCAACATTGGCACGGTTGTGTACATGTCTGCAGATTTCCCATTATTTCTGAAGCCCCATCATGGTTTTCTCCTGATTTCCTTGGGGTAGAAGTAGTATTATGTATGGGCGGGAATGTCATCAACATTTATATTATTTATTTTTTCTGATTTGAATTGATACAATTTAATGTGTAAATAACGCATAGATAACAGCAGTACATTTGTTACATAACGAAAAATATTAAATCCAACAGTGCCTTTGAACCCTTGATCAGAGTCGATGGGAGAGTTCCTTGCTTGTTTCCGGAGACTATATTCGTTTATTTCCCCCCACGCACAACCACTACACAGATGAGAACCGGAGAAAAACCCGGGGCTTGGATGGGGTTACAGAGATAATGTACACAACCGTGCCAACGTTGCCTACAGTTAGAAATAAACTATTAAAAACAATAAGGACCAAGAACAACATGCATGAAAAAAGGAATTTAATCAGTATCTAGAGTACTATAACAGTGGCGTGATAAAATATAAGAGATATTAACATCACTTACATCATCCGATTTCATGTGGAAAACAATATGTATTGGAAAATTGAAACGCTCATACACTTCTTTTATTAAAATCTGTAAATTCTTTCACATTATAGACACAATAGTACATTAGAAAACTTTTTTAAAATTTAAAGAAATTCAATTTATTTATATCTTCTATATTTTGGGGGAAAGGTATTATACAAAATTATTCCTCAATGCATTGATGCACTTGTTCTTTAACATCTCTTCTTCCATTGAAAATGACAATTTATAAACATTTAAAAATATTTACCTCAAAATGATGTGTGCCTGTGAGTGCAGTTGGGCCAGTCCGTGTCCCGGGCGTGTACCTTAGTATGTGACACGTTAAAAGATGTGACAAGCACGTTTAGAATCACACTTTAAACGCACTATTCTGCATCTTAAATCCGTTTCGGCGGTACCAGGAAAAGCATGTGATATGCGCGTTTCGAAACGTGAAATGAACAATGTAAAGTGTGTGAAAAGATTGTTTCAAGTGTGTTCCACTCTACAAGAACGCATGTTTGGGACGTGTAACGAAACTGATTATTAACGCACTAAAGCGCGTTCCAACCACGTGTAAAGAACGTTTGGATACCGTTTCAGAAAGTAGAAGCAAACCGTGTTTAGAAACACGCTTTAAACGTAGAAAAGTACAGCAAAAGCATGCTTCAAACGGACTTGTCACAGACTTGAAACGTACTATTTTGTGGTAGGATTCTGTCAGGGCGCGATTGTGCCCGATTCCGATCACGTGACTCACAAGGGATTGCAAGAGGTGACACGTTGAAACCTGATGTTTTTTAATTAATAGTGTCCATAATAATAAGTTCACAGGCAAAATATTATAAGCCGCGCAACATAACTCCCGCTCTGGCCCGGCAGCTACTAGCCAGTCTGAAAACTGGCTGGGTTTGCTAATGGGGTGGGATGGTCGCACTTTCCACGAAGACGGCTTCATCGTCCCTTCAACGTACTTCGGTGGTCGGTGGGGAAATCCGGACGGTGAGCGCCGGATTAGGAGACCCTTCGCTCTGAATGACAAATGTTTTCAGAAAAGCGTTTACTTTCCTCCTCTTTCATCCCCGCGCCATCACTTTTAGCTCGGAAGCCAGAGCGGGAGTCATGTTGCGCCGTACTGTTGGTTTCTTTCCTCAGGTGCGAACCAGAAGCTCAGTTCACTCTGGATGGCCATCGCCTCGCGCCTCATACACTAGTGTGGGCTCTGTTTCGTCATTTACGCTGTGGAGAATTAAAATCGTCTCAGTCACCTAAGTCTTCGTAAGAGGAGTCTATTTATTGTATTTTAACGATTAGGAAAAATACAATAATTGAATGGACTAAAACATAGAAAATGCTAGACTACATTATTTATTTTCTATCTATCTTCCTTACATAGTAGTGCCTAGTTGCTTCATATTAGGTTCTAGGTAAAATAGTATTGTATTTCTTCGTGACAGGTTTTTTCTATGTGAGTTACTTGTTTAAAGTAGTTTTTTGTAACAAGGTTATATTATATTGACTTAGTATTTTTATATTAATAATGATTAGAGAATTTCGAAAAGTTTAATTTGTTAAAAAAACATGGACATACATACTACAGCAACAGTTTCTAAGAAATTAATAGCTTAACAGTCTTACTTCTCCAATACTGTTGCATTATGAATAATCATAAGAATTTTTTAACATTCTCAAACTGTACAGCACACACAAAATATTCAACCAACATCTTAGATGTAATGTAACGTGGCTTTGATTAACTCAAAGCAAATTAGAATATCATATTTTGATTTCACTTTGAAGTAGCAGTCACCTGTGACCTACTCCAACTAAGAAACTGAAACAATTATTCAATAATATAATAGTAGCAATGTTATACATACATTATAATAGTTTTATTTCAATTTTTGGTGTAATTTCAATTATGTATTCTCTAGAAATAAAAAAATAAAAATATTCTCCCTTCTGTTTTTATTTTCTAATAATAAAAGTATTGGACAAGGAATGTTAAGTAATCAACTAATCGTCCTAACTAAAAGTGCCGAGATCTCTTTGTTTGGGTCTAGGAACCCTGTTTCTTAGATTTATTTAGAAAAGTAATGAAGGTTATTGGTTTGCTGGTATTGATGTGTATCCTCAATCCCTCAATTCACTCCCCACTGCGAAGAGGCGTGGAAATTGCTTCTACCTAGCGAGATTGCTTTATCGCCTGACTTATCTTCTTTTCTCACATTAAAAAATGAAATCTATATTGTAAGATCAAAGTATTTGTACTTAATGGTTTTAAAAACATGCACAGCACCCTACATTTTCTAATGTACAATAATACATATTTAATACAAAACTTGACTGTATATGACACAACACAATCCGCGGTCGAATTTTCGCTTCCAAGACATGACGCGGCTGCACCATTTCATTAAAAGTCTTGTAAAATCTAAACTATTCCTCGAAATTTTACAATTTAAAGATATTTTTTATCCTTGTTAAAAGTACTAAACAAATAATTTATTAAATTTGATGATGACAGATTTTTTCATCTTAAATTACTCTCTTAAATTGAAGTTTTTGAACACTTCTATTTTTTAAAAATGTTTTATCGATTGTTTAGGTTAAATTTTGTAGGTAGACACGTACTGTCGCGGATTTTTTTGTACAGTATTGCCATTCATAGTTGTCACCTATCTCTAACCGTTTAGGCAGCGTAAGCAAATTTTCCCCCGATTTTACCGACATTTATTTTTAAAAAACATTTCTATCTTTCTTATCAGTTCCGTGTATAAAACGTAATGTCCGGGACGGCGCGTCTATTGTAGCACCCGGGAACGAAACATACGTGGATACGCGACATTGCAGAAGTACGTGAGCTGCCGAAAACATTAATCAATTCCAACCTGATTCCAGCTCAGTTCTTTCAGTTCTTTGCGAACACCAGCACCAGGCGAGCGCTAACAAGTCAATTCGCGCCCACGAGTTACCACTTGAGAGCAGCACTGTCGCGCTGTGAAGGGGGCTTTTTGGCGCTTACCTTGCTCTCTGTCTGATTTTGCTCTGCGAGGTGTTAACTGCGTCTAAGTGTACGCTAAGCAGCCATGGATACCCACGATACAGAAAGCCATGAAGAGAACAATTTAGACACGGGAGAATTCATCTATCGTTAAAAATTGATTTAAAAAATTTCGAAGTCTTAATAATATTGTTTCCATATCTTTTTTTTCCTTTCATCTCAAAGTGGAATCCGGCTATGGCACAGTGGAGTCGAACTGCCGAAAACCATATGTATGTAGATAAATGAATAAACCCTTTTAATTTTAACTAAGAAGGGTTTTACTTAAATTACTTAAAAAGTTAAAACTAGTGGTACAAAACCATATAACATACTTTCTCATATACGTTTCTCCGTCTGCAGCGTAGATGGAGAAAAAATTCGATAGTGAAAGGGTCATTTCTGGCGTGTGGTCCTCTATATTTTAATCGCCTTCCAATGCTCTATTCATACTCAAAGTCGCTAGATGAACTTATTACTGTCTTTTATTTGCAATTAGAAAGTAAAACAAATATTCAGAATATTAATTCAAACCATATAGCGAAAAATCAGTCATATAAATATTGTAAAAGTGTTATGTAAATGTAATTTCGTTGTAGACAGAAATTGATGTATTTTCTTATCTGCAGTGCGTTTGCTGTCCTTCTATGTATTTTATAATTATCATATCTTTCATTTCAGTTTACGAAAAGTGTATTCCACGTCTGCTCGGTCCATTTACACTGCTGAATATTATTCAAGCTTCTTGAAACAGTAACCTAACGTGTAAGTGTAACAGACAGAGATTATTTTATTGCGTTTATACTAAACTTTTAAGCGAAATACCGCTAATGCGGATGAAATGCATACTAATTGTACTTTACGTACAGAAAATTTAATGGAAATCGTTGGAGCCGTTTTTTGTGAAACATTCAAAAGAGTACTTTGACTTTCATGTGAAGTTCCCTTTGTATTAAAGTAAAGAAATTAGAGCACGTGCATCGACAACCAGTAAATTCTACTTGAAAAACGAAATGCGAATTAAATTGGTTCATCCATTTACTCAGAATCGCTGCGCACAGACTGACCGGCGGAAGGAAGGACGTTACGCCAAAAACCACATTTTCAGAATCAGGGATCGCCAAAACTGATATTTCCGTCGAAATTTCGCTTTCAATTTTTTCACGACTACAATTTCTATATACTACATATATGAGAAAGTAAAGAAACAATTTTTGGTAGCCTCATTGTAAATTTTTGTTGAAGTAGAGATCGTAGTAAATTTGTTCTTGTCAGAACTGTTGTTTTTTATGGTAGCGAGTAAACAAAATGCCATTTCGACGGTCTTTTATGCATGTGAAGAAAGGTACCACACAAGTTTAGCGAGAAACTGACAGTTGCCAGTTATTTAACGAATAATGCATGTATTCCGGGATTCCGGGATCATGGCGTTACCTTCAACGAACTATGACTCGGTGAATATTGCATGTATAGAAGTGACAAAAACTCAGATTACTATCTTCTATATTACTTTCATTTTTTGTTCCCTACATTGTTCCCTACATTTATCCACTGATTCCCAAGTTAATGTGAATTTTTAATTTGTTGTCTCTGTGAATGTGTAGTACGTATCCTCAGGCGGTTAAGCAATCAAATTTTTAATTGTTAACGAGAAGTCTTTCTCACCAAAAATCAAAAGGTTTAATTCATTTTCCTAGGAATATCCAAAATTCCGCATGCAAGTGATGATTTGACTCCTCTGTTAAAATGTTTAACATTAATGTTCATGTAATCTGTAAGCGTTTGTTGATCTTGAAAACAGCTTTCCCAGTATTGAGACGTACGAATCCTCAGGAAAATAAAACATACACTCTTGCAGTTGGGAACAGAACGGTACTTCCGAGAGGTCATTTTTGACCTAACAAGCCAGCCCAGGTTGCTCCACACAACCATAGCGTTCGGTCCGCAACGGGGAACTGAGTCAGTGAGCCAGCGCCAAAGATCCCCTTTCAGGTGCCACTTCCGCTCATCTCCACCAGATGACAGCCACTTTGCTGGGCGGAGCGGATAGGAGCAGAGTGACTTCTAAGGCTTTGTCTACACATAGCGTTGCCAACGGCCGGTACGTCGGATCGAAGGCAACGCAGCATGTACATTTTAATGCGACCATCTGCACATTCAGAGTTGCATATTTTCCCCGCCCATTGGTCATTTCCACCGTCGTCCTGCTGCGTTGACTACGGGCTGCACGTCGAGAAGAAATGAGGGATTTCACGTCATGAAATAATGTCAATACGTAATAATTTGTTATTACATCCTTGTTGTAATTTCTATATTTTGCTTTTTGTATATTCATAATTATCTTGTACTGTTTCTGCTTTTAACCCATGTTCGGCACTAAGCCGCCATCCTGATCGGGGTTTTGCCGGGTTTACTCAATCGCTTAAGGTTACACCGGGATGGTCCCTAGTATTGCTTCCCAGTTTTAAATGTAAATACAATCCTCCCAATTTCCATCTTGTATTTTAAATGTAAATGTTTTAGAATGGTGAGACGGAAGAGCAGACCTTAAGGTCTGAGTCTCGCCAAAATAAAAACATTTTCATTATTATTATTTTCATTTAGTTCTCTCAACTTGTGTTGGTTTATCTCTCAGCAGTGGATTATTAAATCAAGTTCTGCTGGGAGGAAGAAAATATTGAGATAAATATATTAAATTTGTCATCGATGTTTTGGCAATTGTAAACATCTTTCCATGTTTCTTAACGCAAATAATTTATAAATATGGATTTATTTATGTCATTAAACTCTCTTGAAAACTTGTAAAAAAATTTAAGTGGTTTTAGTTTATCTTTCATAGTCAATACTTGAGCAAGGTGATCGCTGTATCCGGCGATAAACACTTCAGAGAAATACGAGATTCCATTGTTGACGATAATTTGGTTTTTGCAATGTTTGAGATGAACTGGAGAGGCGAGTGGGGTCGTTTATCGTAGTAATAAGGTTGAAGGAGTCGATATGATTCTTGAATCGATTAATTGATGAATGTGCAGAGTCGGATATACTGAGGAAATCGATGTTGAAATCGCCACATATAACGATAGATTTAGTAGATTTATGTGTGATATGTTTTAAAACAATTTTGAAGTTCCAAAAATATATGTCAAGATCTGATTGAGGATGTCTATAAATACACAAAACAACAATACCGGTGTCGGTCAGATTAACTTCAGAAAATTCGAACACACTATCTTACGCAGAAGTTTCGAAGCCTGGCAGTGGAGAAGATAAAATATCATTATGAGCGTAGTTACACGTACTTCCCTGGGAATTTTTTCCTTTTTCCGACAGTTAGAACTTGCTAAATAATAATTAGAAATAGCAGTATCGTTGATGTTATTAGTTGAAAGCCAATGTTCTGTAAGGCGTAGCAAATCAAATGGATTTTTGTGTACCAGAATTTCAATGTCTGTCAATTTGCTTGAAAGGAATTGGACATTATGATGAAATATAATTATTTTATTTCCACGAAGAGTTTGTGATTCACGAGAAATGGAATCGACGTTAGATTGTGGAGAGGAATTTGAATTTGGTACAGCTTCTAGTTCCGAATCAAGCCCTCACATTGCACCCGAACGTGATTGTCACCTTCGAGTACCACATCCTACTCCTGGGCGCAAGTTGTAACTGTGTATGAGGGCTGCAGGAGATGTGGATGGAGGAATAGTTGAGGACGTGGGAGATGAGGAAACAGTAGGTGAAAGAACGGGGACAGGAGAAGAAATGGGAGTGGAGATAGGAGGAGGAGGAGGAGGTAGTGATGAGGTAGGAGCAGGAGGAGGTGAAGGAGTGGGTAAAGGGGCAGGTGGATGATGTGAGGTCAGATGTGATGCTAGGAGAGAACCGAAGTGATGTTTCCCAGACGGTCTCAGATGAAAGCCGTGCTGGGTAAATTCCTTGGCAGTCAGGCATGGTTGTAAATAAAAAATAATAATTTTTGTGTCTGCCAGGTGATGTTTTAGGAAGATGTTTGCCAGATTAATTTCGTGGTTTATTTATGGAACGTTGAAGCATGGAGGCAGGCTAGAGATTTCTATGTTTGTGTGCTGAGAGGCCATTTTTAGTTTTTGTAGATGTTCAGACGCGTTGAAATGACCACCGAAGTTAATATCATTCTGCCCACCTATGATGATTACTGTGTCCCGCTCTGTGACTCTTTAGTGGAGGTGTCCAGTTCTCGAACAACTTCAGCCAAATGAGCGTTTGGCTTAAAGAAACCGGAGACTGAGAACTGGCTAGGAAGCAATCCACGCAAAACGGAGCAATCCACGCAAACGGCGTACAGGTGAAAAGTTTCAAGTCTGCGTTGCTGATCCGACGTACCGGCTGTCGGAAACGCAATGTGTAGACCGAGCCTAACCCGATACGAACCTGCTGCCACCTATTGTGTCCCACCTCGCTATATTTTGCGATTTTAAACTTTAACTTTATGTTGAAGTCGAACGTAGTGAACTTTTAAATCACAAAATATATACTGTTCGTCCGTTAAAAGTCGTACGTTTTGAATTATTTAGTTAATTTCCAAGGTAATATTTACTTCCTTTCTTAATTTGAAATTTTCAAAAATTTTGGTGTCATATTTGAAAACACGACTTGTTGCAGATTATTCTGTATAAAGTCATATGGTGTAATTAGTAAGATGATTTATATAGGTGGACGCGCAATATCGACCAAGCAAAGCCCGTCCAAAACTAGTTACATCATGCGCCATTCACAACTCGTTACACCAAAACTTGTTACCTTACCTACAGTGATCGTAGCGAAATAAAAGGAATGAGAGAGGAGTCTAAAGACCATGTGGAAGTCGAGGAGCCAATACCAGTGTTGCGAGATTGTCGACTCCCGATTCGTAGAACAGACAGTAATTGATATGTGGATATAGGAGTAAATGTGACGGAGGGTGGGCTTGATCCTTACATTTGGCTGGAAGAACAGTGTTTGCAGCACTGACTACATTGGTCTGAAGTTAGAGCAGCCCTCGTGTCGTGGCATGCAGCCTGGAGTGGATGGAACAGGTGGAACTAAGCTAGGCCATCCTTCGCAACAGACAACTTCGCGGTTTCGCTTCATTGAATCGCCATACATCATTGTAATGATCTATGTGGTTCAATAAATTGTATTATTATTATTATTTCGACATTTCTCTAATACTCAGCCCTGTCGCTGGATATTATTCACATGCCATTTAACATTTTTATTTTTGGCCAGGCTTTACTTTAGGAAAGGCAATTCAGCCTGATCCCTTATAACCCATTTCATCCCTACACCACCTGTTACACTATTCCACTAAACTTGACAAATATTGTGTACTTATAGTTAAGAACGATAAAAATTTTCTAACTATATGACACGTTTGCAACACGACTGCTTTTTGACCTCTTCTAGCTATGTTCGTGGGGAGTCCTAAATCTGCCAGAGTTTTTGGAAAACTCTTTGGAAACACTCCCTTGGTCGAAATCACTATCGCATGTTTACTTTGTACAACTTCCAGATTGTTTTCATTTGTATTGCCAGTTCCTGGTATTTACTTATTATTATTATTATTATTATTATTATTATTATTATTATTATTGGTTACATATCGTTCTTTTCTTTAGTTGGGAGGGCAATAGTTTTCCCAGTTCGGGCGGGCCGTAACATTAAAAAGCACCGGGGGGACGGAATGTTTCCGAGAGGCATTCGGTTGGCTACCTTCGTGGTTCGACATTAAGGTGGCTCCACACATTCGCTATTGGGCGAACTCCGAGAAACCGAACAGTGAATCCCGAGTATTGTATGGGGTATTTCCTGAGTATCCGCCTATTGGCGAGCACACTGATCCAGACATATGCAATTTGCCTAACACGTGCTCGCTTAGAGAACGACGAATATTCCTGTTAGTGATTAGAGGTTACGGAGATACAATCTGAAGTAATCACACATTCTACTGCGTATGTAGTTGTTTCTTGTGAAATGTTAAGTAAAGTAAATGGGTCTTATCTAATCTTCATTCAATCAATGAAATTAAATCATTAATAAGCTATGTTTTATTCCGTACGTATTTGGCTACAATATTTGATTTTCTCCAATTTTAAGCATCTTATGATTATTATTGTTTTTATTAACTCTAAAAGAATCCATACAGTATAACTGTCTTAATTTGTGTCTCCACAACATCCCTCTTTATTTATTCAAAAATCATTCAATCATTTATTACATTTAAATGTAATATTTTTATTATTTATTTTTATAATACTATTATTTTTTAAAATTTTCTCTAGCCTTGCCCATGCATGGATTATTACTCGATCGTGTACAGGAAATATATACTAATACGACTAAAAATAGATATTGCTAATATAGCAATACTGTGAAATTTTAGGGCACTTAATAAAAAAGTAAAATAAAGTTGATAGAAATGTTTGTGGATGTGTTTTTTTTTGTTTTTTAAAACNACAGTACAAACTGCGTATGACCACGTGAGGAAAAAAACAACTAATTTACTCTCCGGAAGCAAGCAAGGGACCATCCCATCAATTCCGATCAAGGGCCCTAAGGCAGAGGCGGATTCAAAAAATTCAGCAAAAATTCCTAGATAAGATAAAAAGTTAGCTGCGAGTTATAATACTAATAGAATGTCAATATGTTTGTAATTTTAAGCAAAAAATTACATGTACAAGTTATTATCGAACTATAGATTATTCTGAGTATAGTGTTTAAAAATCATAAGAATTGAAATAACACTAAATTCACGATTTATTGTTACAATAAACACGCCCCTAGACAAAGCCTAGAGAACCTGTATGATAAATCCGCCTCTACCAGAAGGAAAAACGGAGAAAAACCCGGGCCAGGATGGGGCTACAGAATTTATGTACACAACCGTGCCAATGTTGAGTACACATAAAACTAAATTAATATGAGCCATAAGACAACACAATCATGCAAGAAAATAGTTTTTGAAGTTGTTATAAGTTGTTTAAAAAGTACTACAGCATGGCGTGATAAAGTACAAGACGAATTTAACTTTTGTTAAAATCAAAAAATTCTTTTCCATTGTAGAAGCACTGGTGCATGAGGTAGTTTTTAACCGCGGATTTGAACAGATTCAATTTCATAATGTCTTTTATATTCTTGGGCAGGGAATTATGTAGAACGATTCCCGAATGATAAGGTCCTTTTTGGCAAAGAGTGGTTGACACTCTAGGGCGATGAATATTACTACTATTGCGTGTATAGTGTTCGTGAACGAGACTGTTTCGTATAAAGAAAGGGTGGCACTTCAGTAATTCGGTCTTAACAAACACGACTGTTTCATAAATATAAATGCAGGGAAGTGTTAAGATATTTAATTCCTTGAATAAAAGCTTACAAGAGTTTCGGGGGTGAGATTTACAAATTATCCGACCTATCCTCTTCTGAATTCTGAAAGTTTGAATAATCTGATCGGAATTTCCCCAGAAGGTAATGCCGTAACATAAATGGGAGTAAACGTTTGCAAAATAAACACAACGGGAAATACGTGGACTAACTGCGTTAACTAAGATTCGGAATGCGTAACACAATTTGCTTAATTGGGAATTAAGATTGTCAATGTGACAATTCCATTTGAGGTTGTCTTGAATATGGAGACCTAAGAATTTTGTATTTGTAACAGTTTTTAATTGTGTTCCGTTTAAAGAAAGAGAAACCTGGGGTAAAGATTTTGTGATACTATTGTGAAATGACATAGACACTGTTTTGTCAGTGTTTACAATGAGACGATTTGTATGGAACCAAGTTGAAAGGTTAGACAAAACTTTTTGAGCATTGGCGTGTTTACATAGTAAATTAGTGTCATCAGCAAAAAGAATCATTTTGCAATCTGGTGAGGAGGATGACATGTCGTTCACATACAATAAAAAGAGTATAGGGCCGAGAATTGATCCTTGGGGTACTCCGCAAGTAAGTGGCTTTGTTTCTGAAAGACAACGCTGAAGTATTTTATTTTTAGTATAGGATATTTTTACCTGTTGATTTCTATCCTTTAAATAAGAAGTTTGCCATTGATGTGGAAGACCACGAATGCCTAAAGAATGCAATTTTGAAAGGAGAATTCCGTGATCGATGAAATCGAAAGCTTTGGATAAGTCAAGAAAAACACCTTGAGGATTTTCTCCACGGCCAAGAGATGTGGTAACTTCGATTAAGAAGGAAAATATGGCGCTTGTAGTGGAAAAGGATTTCCTAAAACCGTGTTGATC
>NNCF01126416.1:292639-341024 GCA_002313205.1 Laupala kohalensis | reverse complement strand
CCTTCGGACAACCGGTACACAAGACCGCTGAGCATTTACGTTTATGTCTATGTATATCTCGCGTCTAGTATGTTGGGTCTCATAGTCGTCGCGGAGTCTTTGAGAAGCTGCTACTGGAGTAGAACCGTCATCTACTGAAGTGACTGTCATCAAAGACGAGACGATCGGTATTGAGGAGAGGGATTTGTTGTAGATCGGTCCGCGGGCCGTAGTTTGTAGACCCCTGTACTAGAGCATTTACGGGCAACATTGAGAGGAATATATTATTTTTATTTGAAAATCCTTTAGAATGATAGTATAAGTATTCACTAAGAAGAAGATCATAGATAATAGAAGTAGTTCAAGAAATTTGGCGCACATACATGATATTGATGAGCCGACGATAAGTTTACAACCTAGTTCATATATTTGAAAAGTAAAACTAGTTGTTCAATCTACCTAGATAGGGTCTACGTATGTTGTGTTCGTGTACAAACTTTTTGATCTGTTACAAATACTACCATAATTGTTTCATTGAAGTCATTTTTGTCCTCCCATATCGTGTACTTTCTTATATAATATCTAGCATTTTGATAAAAACATTGTTTTCATACTGTCACCAATTGATGTTTGTCCTTTTCTTAGTTATTGATGAGTCTCTCCTTCATTGGCAAAACATGATAAGCTACTTGAATTTCATATCGATCCATATCTTCGGCCGACTGGTTACACTTGTTCATGAAACACATGTTGTTAAGTATCATTTCAGATAAGATTAGTCTTCTATTCACTTGAAGGAGATCATTCAAATAGAAGAACGGTCTCTGCATATGGTGTGTATCTTCCGGTCCTGGTGAAAGAAGCATATTTTTATATAAAATGGATAACACCGCGGTTGAAGAAAATATAACTTTCGACGTGGAGAAAGCTTTCCAAGATTGTAAAGCAACTCTTGTCGAAGATGAGGATATCAGTATTGACTATTACATCAAGACGTACAAAGAAGTTAATCAGTAAGTATCGCATGTTTGTGTGTGATGCTTTGATGTATTTATACAGAATACGTATTTTACTTGAATGATCAGTGTTACCAGCATTATCATTTCTAAAACCACCGTGTTTTCGATAATCGGAAATATAACCAGTTATTTCAAGGCCTTCGTTATCATCGTATTTCCATACGGCGCATGTTGGGGTGTAACATAACAGCTCTCACGATATGAAAAAATAATCATACTTTTTTCATGGCTTTCTTTGTACATGTTTTACTATCACGGTAAGTTTTGGACGGAAAATTTATGTCTGTCAAAACTTGAAGTATCCATCTGCTACGACCATGTCAAACACATTCGCGGACTATTGGTAGCATTAGCGTTTGTCAGCTGACACCTTTTTGACAAGTTCCTTACTTAAAATGGGTAGTTTTTTATTATAATTGTTTTAGAAAAATGTCAATGTTGGAAGAAATGAGTATTAGTTCAAAATATATTTATTAATCATTCGTCGTAATCACCCGACCGCAGAGCTGTTTTTACATTCAATGGGGCCTTGGGCTTTCACTCTTTGGCCCAAGAAAATTTAATATTTCTTTTCACAGTGTTTTGATTCTTTTCATAATCAAATCATATGGTAAATAATAATTAAAACGTTAGGGGGAAAACAGTCATAACTCATTTATATATTCCTTTGCTAAAACTTCAGCTGTCTCACAATGCTCTTATATCCGTTATACAGAGCTCGTAGTTCGGACATCAATACAAGAAAACTGGTATAAAAAATACCGGCATCCCATCTTGGAGTTCCCATTTCATCTGCAGTTTTCTTTCGGGCTCTTTGATCGAAATTGATAACACGACGTCCTTCACGTTGTCATATGCAATTTTTGGCAATATTATTCAGCTGCCGAATCACACCCCAGTGTCGTTTCCGACACTTTCCATTTTCTTTTAACTATTCCACTACCTGTGGTGCAGGTCTGTGGTGGAGGATCTTGTGGTTCAAATTACCCTTTCTATCAGTAGTTCAGCAAACCTCTAAGCGGTAGTCTACTTTTTCGTTTTATTTCGCAGACCAGAGGTTTTCTCTCAGTTACGACTCGGTTGTGGCGTGAGGGATAAAATAATACGAAAAGTGATCTTCAAATTCGGAATTGATGAGATGGTCCCTTGCTTGCTTCCGGATAGTCAATTAGTTTATTGTCCTCCACGTGATCATACGCAGTTTGTTTATGCTTTTTTTGACAATTTATTATTATTATTACTACTACTGAATAAACGTCTATGAGAGCATTTGAGAAAGGCGACTGGCTGTGTCGGACTATGAATTAAATTCGGCTCTGGCATCCAAAGAAAATCGGCGTCCCTCAACAATCTCTCCCCAAACATGCAAGCGACGATTTTTCGTCTTATCATTAGAGCACGAACACGGAACGTTCTGGGGTTCGGTGCACCATGAACGGTATGAACCTTGCATCTTCCAATATGCCCAGACCCCTCAAGCTGTATTCTGTAACGTATTTACCTGGCTCCGAGGTTCCGCTGCCCCCTCAGGGGAAATAAAACTGTTTCAAGAAAACAATTACTATTTACGTGAAATAATAAAACAAAGACTATTTGTACAAACGTATACAACTGTTTATACATTCAAGAATAGTTATCTCAAGTCTCTTTAGAAAGACACACTTCCCAGCGACACTAGACGTGTCCTCTACCTCCTTCCTACATCTCTCGTAATAGGGAGCCGAATAGCTCAAAGCCTCTGCGGAATACTCATTTCCGTACGACACATGGCGTGTCAATACTACCTCCTCCTCCCCTCGTCTCAGCCGACCGACTGCCTCCGAAGAGGTCCTCGTTCTGCTGTTTTCCCGAGTCTTTTATCGGTTAGGAAGGGGGACGCTTCTTGGTGACGCCGCCTCCGTTCCCCGGTCCCCTGGCTATCCACGCGGAGGGGTTCCTCCCCGTCGCGCGGGTGTTCACTTAGTTCAAAACACTGCGTCGCTTACAAAGCCGCCTTCCAGACGTTTCCGCGACGCATCCACCCCTCAAAGTACAGTTTATTGACGACTCTTTGATGGACAGGTCCCCCCACCCCCGCTGTCCATTCCTCGAACCTTTTTGTCTTTTACAAATGCGCATTCAGTTCCGGGTTAATCGCCCTTCTAAGGACAGCTTATCCACTGACCCTTTGCTGGCAGGTGCACTCACTGTGCGCAGCTGTCGTCTTTTCACAATAGCGCATCCCTGAATCCCCAGTCTCCTTCCTCCAAAGGCAGTTCATCCATTGTCTGGTGTGGGTGGTTAGTTTACCCAGCTCCGTGCAAAGGATTTTACACTGGCAACATATAATCAGCCCAACCAGGTTGCATGCGGTTGTTTGAACAGGAAAAAGCTTTATGAAATCCCCATCCTGGCCCGGGTTTTCCTCCGGGTAGTGGCGGATTTTCCTTGGGCAGGAATGTCATTAATATTTTTGTTTAATTAATCTCGAATTTTTACTGCACTAATACTAATATCTACAATTTATTTTGAATCATAAATGTATAACAGTAGGTATTTATTAAATAATTTATTTTGTAAATGTTAAATCCGCCACTGTCCATGGGCCCTTGATCGGAATTGATGGGATGATCCCTTTCTTGTCTCCGGAGAGTAACTTAGTTTATTGCCCCCCACGTGGTCGTATGTAGTTTGCAACTGCTTTTTTGACAAAGTTTATTTATTTTATTATTTAATCACTCGTCCAGTAGTAATTCTAAAGCTTCATTGCATGGTCTTCAACATTCTCCCGTCTTCGTTAAGTGAGTCTGCGCTCGGAATCTACAGTGACCAACCCTGGTTCAATTAAATTATGAAACAAATGATCTGAGAATTATCATCTACAACTAAGACTTGTGCAAATCACAGAAAATGCTTATCCCAGCTAAATTCAACGGATCTCTGTGGATTAAACATACAGACACATTTCTATTTTTGAAAAATTTGGCTGTAGTGCGAATAAATGTATTTCATCTCTTGAAATATGCATCAAAGAACTATAAAAAAAATTTTCTTCAAATAAATATTTTTTGCTTTTAAAAATTACAATTTCGATGTATATTTGACGAGCGGGAGCGGAGAGAACCAAGACCGTGAGCGTCTAAGCGTCGATGGAGACCTTACTATCGACTGTAAACGAGTGTTGTCGATAGTTGAAATTGTGGAAAGAAAGGGAGTCCGAAAATGATTCTGACAGTACTTTGCTGATTCAAGGTTATGGTTGAAACTGTCTTCGAGAAAGGTGGTGCGTTGTGAGCAAAAAAATCTTTTGTTTGTCTTCAGCTTAAGAAATGTCCAATGATAGTCATGACCTTAAATTTAACCTTAGTAAAGTTCATGAAGGATTTTGTTCTTCATGTATAGACAATGGAGATGTCAATATGGATCATTATTTGTTAGCTTACTCCGAATTATACAAGTAAGAGGTAACATTTATTTCTATAATGTAGTGTTTTAGTTTCACATTAAGGAACTTTAAAGGATATTTTTTTAGAAATTAACATTCATTATCCTTGAATGATTTGTCAGAGGATTTACTAATTCCAGTGAACATTATTTGTATTCATTCAAATATAGGTTTTTCTGTGTATCATTAATAATTTCTCTTAATTGTATCATGTAAAGGAAGATTTCTTTTGTAAAATGCAGGGCCTGGTAATGAAGGTTACAGAGCCTTGATGTTAGGAAAATATTGAATTTAATATCTTGTGTTTAATTATTGGAGATAACATCTCAAAAGTGTTATTATTTGAGATTTATGTTTTTTTCTAGCTTTTTCCAGTTGTTGGGGACTGTATTTGGTTTTGTTGCAAATGATGTCAAAACTAAAATTGAAATTCTTGAAGAAATGCGCAAAGGCAGTGAAGGAGATAATTTTACTACTTTAAAGAAAATGATCAAATACGAAGATCAAGCTGGACTCCTTAGAAAATCAAAATATGTGTCTGGAAGCCGTACATTTTTGCGACTACATCGAGGACTGGGTATGGTACTGAATTTATTTTAAATTTCACATCATTAACTTGAATTAGTTGACTAAAATCCTATTTTTAGAACATATTGTAAAAATACTTTTTATAATTTACTCAAAAGACTTTTAAGTTGTTTCAAGACAAACTTTACTTACATATTATTGCTACTATATGTAGAATAGTTTGTTGGATGTCACTTGAGGTTTCATTTTTTTTTTAAACTTATTATAATACAAATGCCATACTTATTTAATAACAGTCTAGCATTTTAAATTTCTTTGTAGTAAGGATACAGATATAATCAAAGTATAGTGGCTGTTCCCATTCAAATTTCATTACATTGACATATCTGTTCCATTTATGGTTTACTTAAAGTTCCTGAAGTATTTGAGGAATTCAAATTTTTAGTGGTAAACTATATATGAAATCATTCATGAGGATATTTGCATAATACAATATACAGTTGAATTTAAGATTAAATTTTCTCTTGGATTTTTTTTTATTACATGTTTGTTTTCCTTGACCATCAGAATAATTATTTAAAGAAAAGGTTATTGAGATGAGGTCAGTTAAATAATTATGTCTCAAGAACCTTATCCTGATGTTTATTATAATCCTCATAAATACAATGATGATGCTATTTCAATAAAGTACATTTAATTCATATTTCATCATTGAGGTTTAATTTCATTTTTTAACGCAAGTCCATGTAATTACTAAAGTGATCTTTGTTTGGAAAATTATTGTTGTGGGATATTTTTGTAAAAGCTCTGGTACATGTTTACTGTTCAAGTTAAATGAGAGTTCTCAATTGTTTATTAGTTTCTGCATACTATTACATGTGACAGTGGTTGCATAGTGTTTGAATCTTTGTTCTTCAAGAATTGTTGAACAGGAGGGCACAGGTCTGATTCTCCACTTTGAGGAACATAGGAGGGTTTCAGTTATTAAAGCAGTGAAACTTTTGTTATCAATTGTTCAAGATTGATTTATACATTTTATTGTGTACATATAGATATTTTCATGTGTTTTTATCACAACTTTTTATGTGCAATTGCTACTTACCATGTAGGCCTATGTTACAGGATAATACACAATTAAATAAATAAATAAAATAACTTATTTACAAAACACAGCAAAGACTAGACAGTACTCATTTGTGTTTTGATGGCTGTTAGCAATGTGAAAAGCAGATGTGTTGTAAAATGTGTCTTAATTGAAATAATTTGTTTAATCTATTCACCACATTAAGTTTGAAAGAATGTGTAATAGTTAATTTTTGCAAATTAATGTTGTGTGAAATTGTAGAACTTGATATTAATTTTGTTTGGGAAGATTAAATACATTTTCTTTTGTTATGATTTTATTTTTGATGTGTAAAAAAAATGAATAATAATAATTATTATAATAATTTTATGTTGTTTTTTGCCTTCAGATTTTATAAGACTTTTCCTTCGAGGAGTAGGTGAATTGCAGAACAATGACAAGACGACAGCAGTTTGTCAAGAAGCATACAATGAAACTTTAGCTAATTTTCATCCATGGTTGGTTAAGAAAGGAGCACTTGTGGCTATGTATGCATTGCCTACTAAAGATGAGTTTCTTTTAAAGGTATTGAATTTTTATATATTTTTTTTATTCCCCCCCTCCCCCCCTCCAACCACTTCTTTTTGTCCTCTGTGGCCACCCATCGTTACTATTACTACTTCTTGTACTTTTCCACTTTTTTTCACTTTTAATGCAGTTTCTCTTTAATTTCAAACTATGCTTCCTCTTTATAGTTTGTCTTTTGTAAAGCTGATTTTTTTTCTCCATATTATTCTTCTGAACTCTTTTTGTCAAATTATTATCAAAATTGTTCATCTTATTATATGTCTATTGCCTGG
The DNA here is from genome assembly GCA_002313205.1 of Laupala kohalensis. NCBI lineage: Eukaryota > Metazoa > Arthropoda > Insecta > Orthoptera > Trigonidiidae > Laupala > Laupala kohalensis. The sequence goes on along the minus strand of NNCF01126416.1, from coordinate 334,151 downwards.
TAACAAAAGTTTAATACTGTGTTATGCACACCAATGTTATGTGACAGGTGACGTCTGATAAATCATGACATTCTTTCAAATATTGAATCTGTTTGAAAGTTTATTTGATTTGACAATATCACTTGAAAAATATTTGTATGAGAGAATCACACTGCTTAGCTCTTCTAGTATAACCTGTTGTAGGAGCACTTGCTCCCATCATCACCTAATATTGACTGATTTGGTTGCTGCTTATGGAATGAATTTTGAAATTATATCGTTTTCTTATGGAATGCCAAATAGTCCATTCTTGAATAGATGAATGAACAACCGCTTCCTAACCAGCAGTTTAAACCAGTTTCAAATGGAATTATTTTGTTATATTTGTTTCAAATGGAATTATTTTGTTATATTTGTTTCAAATGGAATTATTTTGTTATATTTGTAAATCTTTTATTCTTTTCTCTAGTATATTGGAACATAAGAAATTGCTCATTTCCAAATTGAGATGCAAATTTTGAGTAAAACAAAATTTGAAATTAACATAATTTTTAATAAATGTGAATATTGAATTTTGACATCACAAATATAGAAAAACTGAAAATTCTGTATTAGAATATTCTAATTCGTTTGTATAACCCACACAATATAATTTCCGCTCTGGCTGCCAAGCTGAAGGTGAAGGCGTGGGAGAGAAAGAGGAGGAAAATAAACTCTAGTCTGAAAACATTTGTCATTCAAAGCGAAGGGTTTACTAATCTGGTGCACATCTTCCATATTTTCCCACCAACTACAGAGTGCGACTAAGGGCACTGTACATCAAAGGGACAATGAAGCCATTTTCGTGGAAAGTTTCACCATCCCATCCCATTAGCAGACCCATATAGTTAGTTTGCAGATTGCCTAGTAGCCACCGGGCGAGTGCGGCAGTTATGGTGTGCGGCTTATATCTCCTTCTTGTGCTAACACCCACAAATAAAGTCTTATCTTCTGTGATCTGTAGGGTATTTTGTAGAATTAGATTGATATACGTCTGCTTCTATTAATGTTGCGAGTAAAAACAACCTTGCATTGCAGACAATTTATTCTTCACCACTTTTTACATGTGGAGTCCAGTGACACTTGTCAAATATTTGAAACTTGAAAATATTACTGCTATAATATACACAATATCAAAACATATACATAAAGCACAACATTTGTCTCGTATGTGAGACTTCATCAGGTGACTAAAATATTAATGAGAGGTAAATTGTAGAGCCCACAGACCTTTTTTCATTTATATAGTCTCTCATGATAAAACAACTCCTACACACTGATTACAAGCTATTAAAAAATGTGTGTTGTATTGTCATTTATGGTCTTCTTTTCTTTCTCAGGTTTGTGGAAGCAGGGAGGAAGTGGACAAAGCAATCGATTTACTCCCTCAGTTTCTTGAAGTGGCCAAGGAAGCTTTTGAAAGAGCAGATAGAGTCTACACAGAGCACGGCTTACACGATTTACCTTAAAATATTGCTTTGTATTTTATTCTTTGAGAAGAATTCCCGACAGTGTATGTGGAATTTCAGTTTGCATATGAGCTATGGTTGTGAGCTTGTACATTTTATTTCCCTCTTCTCTGAAGTGACCTATGTAAAAAAAAAGTAACTTGATTGTTTGTTGGTGCCTGAACGTCTAATGAAAATTGATTTGTGATGTTTGTATGTTATATTCTTAATATATTTTATTGTGTATAATATTAACTGCCTATTTGCTAAAGAAGTGTCTAAATATATTGAATTTTAAAGCACGCTAAAATAATTGTGCAGGAGAACTTTATCTAGTGAATCCTATATTCCTTTGTTTTGCTATGTCTTGGAATGAAAGTTCAATATAATTGATTATTATGAAGGATGACACACAAGTCCTTTGTCACTTGTAAACAGGGCATGTTAACTTTGAATTTGTGTATGTGTGTAAAAATTCTTTACTTTGATTTACCATAGCTGCATCTCCAAAGGCTTGTCTTGTTAATTTTTGTGGATTTAGTGTCACAGCTCTACACAATGCACAATTAATTTTTCTCTCTTTAAACTGTTTGTTTAAATTGATCTTGGTACATCAATAATTAATCCAGGCTGTTCAAATTAATCTTTCATATCTTACACAGCGTCTAGAGGGGTGTTCGAAATAAAATGATTTTCTACTTATTAATAACTGCAGAAGGACCATTTGTATTAACAGTTTTTACAGCAAAATACTTGTCTTCTTTTCTGAGCATCTTTATTACTCAGTACAAAAAAAATCTCACACTTAATGCTAGTGGAATAAAGCCTAATTTGCACAAATTTTGCAGAGCATGGTGAAGTCAAGAGCTGATCAGAATCGCTACAATTTTGTAACATAATCTTATTGGATGATTAACACATGACATCCTTGCTTGTGCCTTGAAGGTTGTATTGCTGGCAGGCTGATCTTTGCTCATCCCATCCCTTCCTTTGAATGATAGTCAGAGAAGTGCAAATGATGCAAAAATAAAAGTGAAAGGTAGGAGTGATTGTGTGGCAATAGGAATCTTATTATACTGCATTTGTTGGTGAAAATAATTTTGATTAACAAGTGTCAGTGTCTTTTGTGTCACTGTACATATTTAATTTGGTTCTATTAGTACTCTTTTCTGATCTTGGAAAGTAACCCTACAAATAAAAAGGAGACTTCCGTATAAGGGCATTTGTACTGATAAATAAACTGAGATGTCACTTCAGTCTGAGAGATTGTTTGAGCTCAGTTCTTTGCACATAAGTCTGAAGGGTGAACTCGATAGTGTGTGTAGACATAGTTTTGTCAAGCCCGAAGGATGAATCACATTAGTTTATTTGTATAAATTATGATGTAGAAGTAGCTCAAAATGTTCGTGCCAAAAATTGTTCTCTGCTGGGTACAAAAAGAATGATAAATGTGAAAAATAATATATAGAATAACAGAGAGGGCCTATTGTTAATTTTTTCTTCCAAAATTGTTTATGATAAGTTTGGGGGCAGAATAAGAGGAATATTATTTTCATTATTATTTGTCCCTGGCATCACTTCTCAAATCTCAAATACTGTGGAACCCCGATACAAGACCCTTTATCAGCGAGTTATGTTGTTTACTCAAAATTTGCATCTGTGGTGTAAAACTTGTATGTAGGAGTTCTCATGCTAGGTATGGTAATGTAGAATCGGGAAGAAATCCTAAAATCTGACCCAATATCCATGTTATTGCAACAGAGAAATGCTTTAATGGTAACTCAGCAAATGCAGGTAATATGGATCCCAGATCACTCAAAGATTGAAATACGAACAGAAATATTTTGAAAACATCCTTATTCAACATAAATTTATGTAGTTAAATTTAACTTCTTAAAAATCCATTTCACATTTGTAAGAATCTTGCTTATAAGAGACATCTCTTACATAGGTTTCTCTTACAAAGAAGTTTTGCGATAATTTCAAATTAGTGCTAGTAGCTTGGAGACTCAGCATTGATGAGGGAGACATGCTGTTTTGAAATCCAGGATTAATTTGTATGAATATTACTGCATGAATCTTCTGAGGGATAATGGGAATGGACATTATGGGAAATAAATATATTTATTGTCAAAAAAGCAGTTACAATAGTGTCATACCTTTGGAAAAAAGGGTGTTTTACCTGTCATCTTTTATGGTTACATGCAGTCCCATGTACATGATTTATGCTCTTTCGTGTTATATCAATATCTGTGTGGCATCTTTTGTGTACCAAGTCACATCAGCTCTGAATACTTTTCAGCATTAGGGGCTGACCAAAAATTTCCTAAATGGATGAGGTGGTTTGCAATATTTTTACTCTGTGTTGTGGCAGTGTAGGAGGGTGGTTAGCCTTGATGTTATTGTACAGTTTTATATGGCACTTTAAACCTTAAAATTTTTCTCTGATCCATGCACTCAATTTCTTAAGAGCACAGAATTATGGGGAAAAATATTGAAGATAGTATGTTATAAACTTTATTGTTAAAAAAGTAGTTGCTAACTTCGTGACCATATGGGGGATTATAAACTGAGTTACTCTCCAGAACCAAGCAAGGGACCATCCCATCAATTCAGATCAAGGGTCCAAGGGTAGTGGCAGATTTAATTCTTATAAGAAATTTAAAAATAAAATACATACTGTTATCAATTTATTATTCCAAACTGAATTGAAGATATATTGAGTAGTCTAAGTTCAAGATAAATAGTAACAAAAGTATTAAATGACATTTGCCAAATCTTCTATGTCCCGCCAATGTCAAAATTGGTCAGAACATTTTCTCAAAAACAACAACAACTTTTCTTAATGAGTAGCGCTAGCATTACATAATTATTTGGTGGGGGTAAGTGTTATATTTCTGATGTGCCATGGAGAGCCAATGTAAAATAATGGTAAAACTTGTATTTAGTTATTTGTGGACAATCCCTTTATGATACCCCTCTTAAATGTATCTTAGAAAAAGCTTTTCAATATTGTTCAATGGAGCAATAAGCAATATATTCAATATTGCTTATTAGCTTTTCAATATTGTAAGCTACTTGACTCACCAGAAGCAAATAAGGGACCATCCCATTAATTCTGATCTATGTATAATGAAAATACTGGGGTTGGCTTGGGAACATATAGATGTTTAATTATTGATGTAAAATAATAATACTTTCAATGCACGGTAACAAAAATTCATAAGTATTTATTAAAGATAATTTTTTATTTGGTCTTAATATTTGACTTAAGTTTGACTTCCACATTTGACAAATGAAAAATATGTTTTTGAAACTTTTAAAAAAACGTGAATAGTGTATTCTAATGTCTTTGCTCTAAACGTACACCTGACCTCAGTTTTTCCACAACCCACAGATTTGACTTCACTGTTAACTAGAAAATTTGTAGAATTTATCATAGGAATGAAAGTTTAAGGATCCTTCAATATAAACAATTTTTTTTTATTGAAGTACTAATAAAAAAAAATGTATGTATGCTTTGTGTGTTCAGTGATGGCTTATAGTTCCTTTCTCTCCACTCCTCAAAACTTCTGCTGTAGCTTTTCCTTCTTGGATGGTTTATTGACTTTATCAGTGAAGTAATGAACATCAGCTTCCTGTGTCCTTGGCATTACATCAACCTAGATAACATTTTTCCATTTCTTTGGTATTGTGATGAAAAATCTCACCCCATTCCTCACATACACATCAATTGTCTGGATAAAAATCAAGGTGACTGTTTAAAAAGTGAATTGGTAGTGGCATGCTTGAATGATACCTAAGCTTCCCTCTCATTCCAAGTCATTTTTGATCCAGATTTGGAATCATATCATTATTTTTTGGATACCAGGCCAAACAAACATGTCTTGTTTCAATTTTGCTTCTGATAGTAAATGTCATACAGCGACACCTGAAACATTTTCCTCTTTGGGTAAGGTTTTCCATGAACTATTTTGTGAGGCCTAATTTTATGTGTACAGGTGGCAGTACAATTTTATTCCAATCCTTGAGGCTCTTGAATTTGCTAAAAAAAATTATTTATTCAAGTACTTAATATTAAAATGTGAAAACATGGATGGTTATGGGGCATTTTTATTATAATATTAGGGTTCAGCACACTAGAATCCACTGGACCAGGGCAATTTCATTCAAAATCTTTCTTCATCATTGGCCTGTTTTGTTCATAATTCTTATGACTTTAATTCCTTTTATTTCTCTCTGTTGAATGTTGTGATGAACAATCAATGGTGTGATGAAGTTTGAACATAATTTTTTTTTTTAAGTGTGCATGATTTTACTGTATACATGATTTCCTTCAATATATGTGATACAAAATGGGATAATTAATTATGAATGAAAACTTTAATGACTGAAGCCAAGGTATCCCTTAATACAACAAAAGCCAAATGCAGCTAGAAGCTTTTAATAGTGTATTTTAATTTTTTAATTTAGTGGTTTCTTCTTTCTTAAGAATGAAAGAAAATTCAGGAATTTTCCTGAAAGGATCCACGGAAGAATCACTTTTGAAAAAAAAAAAAAATTGGAAAAGCTACAATGGAGAATATTATTGTTATTTCTAGTATTAATTATTACTAGAAATAACCATAATATTCTTCTCCGTAGTGTTTCAACGACTGATGTGAAATGAGGCATTTTATTCTTTTTAACATTAAAGTTATTGAGCATTATTGGATTTTTCACCTTTTGTTGTTGTTGTTGTATTTATCTAGAAAAATATTATTCCCAAATGGTTTTAGTTATATACCTCATAAATTACAAAACGTACAAAATCGACAAAAAATAAATCATTTGGAATTAATTAAATTGTGAACTTCTTCCTTTCAAGTCTTTGGGGCAAAGTGAGTGCTATGTTTAGAAAAAATAGGTAAAAATTCACAAGCTCTTGTTCATATTGCCAATAATGCTATCTCTTATTCATTCACATGGAAGCTGATGTTATATGGATTTATATTTGTGAGTATAAAATCCGAAGTTTATAATTTCAATATTAAAATGTTAAAAAATTGTTTCTATCCGATATTTTTTAAATTGTCAATTTAATGGTTTTATGAAGATTTGATTTATTCAATTTTTCGAAATTATATAGGGCATTTTCAGTGGCTTTCTATACGAATCGCTGCCTTCTGTACTGAAGAACTAAACGAGTGAGGGGAAATAAGCACGAACCGATTGGACAAGACAAAATTACGACGTAATTATTGCGATTGAGTAGGTCTTGGTTTCATGTGAAGCGCTCAATTTCCCTTCAAGTTTGTAGTGAAGTGGTGGGCAGATGACGTTATTGAGAGTGCGCTACTGATGATGAATGTCTTGATGCCTATTTGCTGCGCTAGCCGGTAGGGGCGCTAGTATAAAGTCTGAGGTGTGAGTTCTGGAGTCACGTAGCCAGAAGAGAACTCACGGCCCCATTCCCGATTTTGTTAATAAATTGTAATCAGGGACTAAAAGGATTTTAAAAACTGTTAATTTTTCTTTTTTTAAAATAAAAACGAGAAATAATTATCGGAATACATGAGGTAGTGTCTTGCTTGCTTCCGGAGAGTGAATAGTTTCCTCCACGTGGCCAAACGCAATTTTTAACTGCTTTTTGGCAATTAATTGAAACAACTGATCTTTGGCGAGAAGTTAGGACCTACCACCACAATAAATGGGTTCTAAAACTAATCCGGCGGTACCGTGAGAACACTAGACCCTAGGAAGGTCGTATCGCTTTCGCAAGACGACGGAAGAGAAAAAAATAAGTATGTTTATTTACAAATATTTTCAACATTCTTTCCCATATTTATAAGTTGCAGAAACGATATAAGTCTTTCAAGTATATGGGTCAATGAACACGTTGATGGAACGAAAATCTACAAATTGAAAATCGTAATTTTTATGTGTAATAAAATTTAAGCTTTAAATATTAAGTGGAACTTCTAAAAATATCCCTGGAAGAGGAGTTGAACAAATTACTCGTTACGAATTTAGAAACGTGAGTTTTTCTATGGACACTACATAAATAGTTTTCTTTATAGTAGTCTCAACATTATAGTTGTTTAATAATTTTCTATAAAAACCATTCAATCAAATCAAGAATATCGACAAATTAATTTTCCAACTTTTTGATTATTTATATTATATGTATATTTTTATATTATTTATTATTATCTATTTTTCTTCAGACTAGACAAAAGTGTCACTTGAATTGACGGTGCAGGGAATTAATATTTACTGATCCTCTAGTCCACAGGTTTGCCAATCTCGAAACTTTATCCTGCACATCTTCTCCCCTCCCCCGAAAAAAATGTGCCCCGGCCCCGCTTTGACTCACATCCAAAAAGTCGCACATCAAAATATGCTGCCACATACTTTATTTTTAGGTTTTATAAAAGAGTTAGATAAATCATTGAAGAACATTAATTATAAAATTATTTTTATTATAACTTTTTACTAACCAAAGGAATTATGTATATTGCTAGTCATTTCGGTTTAATACATTTAATTTCAACTTTTATAAGGATATATAGAACATTTGCTAGAAAACTTGAGATAAAATGCATACTGGTTTGTTTTGGATAAATTTTGCCCAGCACATCAGTGGCGGATCACAAATGTTATTCGGGTTATATTTTACTCAGAATACGTTCCCGAGTTTCACGTACAATTTTCCCATATCGTTTCCCAAACTAAATCTGGAACTATTGGTTAATATTCATCAGATCAGTTCAAATATATTCGGCCTAATGTAGCCCACAATCTTCAGAAATAAAATTTGATTACATTTTTAGTAGGTGAGAGCTCTTCCTACCGAATACAAATCATTTTTTATTACAACCGAAGTTTTTCGCTTAAATTTCATTCTAATAGTTAATTCTGAAAAATTTCGTAGCATTCTGTAAAATTGCTTCTGATGATTATTCAAACGACAATAGAAATATGTTTCTGAAAATTTATCAAAATTAGAACCCAGAATACTTGAAAAAGTTATTATGAATATTAATGCTAGATTTGAGGAGGCAGTAAATTACCCACGAAAGATTTCAAAGTTTTTGAGATACCGTACGTATGCAAAGTGTACTTTGTTCCTCCCCCCTCCGGAAAAAAAATATATATTCGGCTTGTGAACTGATGAAAATATATCATAAGAACTGAAGTATCGCATTAACTTTTATGTAAGCGCGGTTAATTGACTGGTTTTGAGTATATATTCGTAGTAAATAGTTTGTGCAACAAAAATATAACAGAAAGTTCAAAGTTTTAATTTTTATATTGAATTCTGCATTACCAAGTTTATATTTGGTTGTCTCTTACCAACCCCCCAAAATATTCACAAGTTAAGTATAGCATCCTTTCGGCATTGAGGAACCATCAGAAACACATGAAAAATAATTAATTAATTATAAATGAAATAATTATAATAAATGAAAAATAAAGTTTTGGACTTTTCTTGTGCGTGATCAGAATATTTCCCTCGATGTTTTTTCAAAGCATTTTCAATTTTTTTTCCACAAAATGTGAGCTTTAATATTTTATTTGTGAAAATTAAATAGAGTATTAACTTCAAATTATTAAATTTACATGATTTTATGCTATCAAAAATGAGGTGTGATTCAACTATTTCGAATTTTCTTTCACAAGTAAATTTTTAACACAATTAATTTTTAACACAAGTAAAAACACATTTAACTTTCACAAAGCTGACGAAATAACATCTTAGCCAATCTTCTCTTGTGCGCAAAACGAAGAGAGAAAAAGATGCCGCGTTTGACGTTGATCGTACTTGTTTCGGAATGAGAATTTCGCTGCTGAAGTCCCTCGAAAAAATAAATCTGAAATACACTCATTATCGAGCTCTAATGAGGAAATGAGTAAGAAGGAATTGCTTCTTCGCCTTATCTGTGTTCCAAGGAAACAATCGCACTCGCAATGAATTGCGATAGTTTCTTGTTCCGGTATTGGCGCAATCACTTGTCTACGACCTTCCCACTTCACTGGTGCAACCGTAGCGCTCGGTTCTCCCTGTTTCGAAGCAGACTTCGTTTGGAAGTTCGCGCGTTGTGCAGCTGGACACAGCATGACCTCGGCGAATGATGTTGAGTTGGTGAGTTCGGAAAGATACATTTACGCTACGAAGGGCAATATAGGCTTCATGATCTTCAAAATATCCCTATAAGTGTTTTCTTAATATAGTTTATTATATTATCGATTTTTCCCTACTTTTATTAGCATCAAAACTGACATCTTAAGTACAATAGTCGTTACTATAACTTACTTGGTTGATAGAATTGTCTCTACTCATCGTTTTTTATTATTTAACGTATTTTCATTCACTATCTCCACTACCTTATGTTCTGGAGCAGTTGGTGATGGAAAACAACATGCAGGAAACTAATTTCCTTTAAACTATAGAATTCAGCGCAGAGCCAAATATATTTTACTATTTGGAATGCTGTTTTTCTTAGGCCAATTTGAAATATTATACATATATCATTAATTTTCTTAATGAATCGTAATGAAAGCTAATTTAAATTTTTTTTTGGAGTACCATTATTTTCATTGACTCGATTTATTTTCAATTATATATTCATTACAACGTTTGGACCCCCATTGTGGGTCATTAGTAGTTTCCTTTGGGGGTCAGTCGGGGTCGAAACGATGTAAAGAATATATAAGTGGTATAAATCGAGTCAATGAAAATAAGATTAAAACCTAAAAGGTGTGAAAATTATTAAATTAAATACAAGATCAACAGAAGTAATTACAATACGAATAATTAGTGTCTCTCCATCATCTCTTTCTAACTTTCACATGATCACATAGTTCTTGGGCACTTTGATTTAGTTTTGGATGATCATATCCGCTTTTGTATTATGAGATGATTGGGAATAGCCTCTTTTTTCGGTCGCTGTTAAATGGGGTAAAAATCTGCTTGGGGGTAAACGTTGGAATGCGGACCTATACTGTTCCTCTCCTTCACGGTAATTGTTCCTCTCATTTTCTGCTATCGTTAACATGACTGACTAGTAGATAGGCGAAGGTAGACTCAAAGTCATGGAACTATACTCCAAATAATGCAATAGCACAACAGGAGCAAGGAAGTAGAAATCGTGACTGATGTTGGCGATAGATTTAAGTTCGAATATCCTGCCAATATAACGAGATGAACACTTACATTACTCGTATGGACGATGGCGAAGTAAAAGCGTTGGCTATACTATGAAAGGGCGTCGACAACAACGCAATTTTCCAAATGTTTTCATGGGTCAGTATGCGAAACGAAATTAAGAAATATTACTTCATATCAATGTATGTAAGAAATCTCTACACCAATGGTATTTGGAAGTAATTCTCTGAATACTAGATTTCAGGTCACTATAGATCTTACAAAATATTTGTTTCATGTTGTGTGTTGGTGAAATATTTAGTGGATTACCGATGTGAGAGATATAAATAATAAATATTAGTAGGTACATATTTCGCAATGATACATTTGTAATATAATGTTTGTAATGATATTGTGCAATAATTTGTAATGATTTGCAAAAGTCCAACAAAAGACTTACGGTAAATTTAATTAATCTGTTTACCTTATATTGCGAAGAGATCAATTGTTGGAATAAACAGAATTATTACAAGTAAATAATATTTTTCGTAACCGCGTTGGGTTTTGAACATTAATTTCGAGTACTGGGCCATTCCATTTTCGACACCGTCGACCCCCCAGGGGACTTACATCTAATAAGTACGTGTTTGGCAAACACGGGGTCCCGAGCTGAGTCTGGCATTACTTCCACTAACTTGTGCTTGGCTCCTTCCTTTCTCTTTCCTGACCTCTTTTGGTCACCTCTTGTTCTTTTCGATTCCGATGCTATTAGGGCTAGGGTATCTTTCATTTTCCTCATTTTTTGTCCCTCCCCTCATTTTTTGTTCTCAATGTTTTGATATATGTTTTGATATATTGTTAATTCAGGAGGGTTTTTAATGGGTATGGTTGAGTCATTCGGCGAGTCCCACACGCGGGGAGAGTCATGTTGGCTCTCCCTAGTGCGTAACTGCATTTTTCCTACCTGTACAGAATTATAGGGCTCTAATGACCTAGATGTCGACGAACCGTAAAGCCCAACAACAACAACAACAAAAAGACTGTCGACTTCCACCACTGATTCAAAAAGTATGTTTGGGAAAATAGTAGTTCAATAATTTTTACTTTTAATAAATTACTAGGGAAACAGAGTAAGATTTTTAACTTAAGGAATGGAGTAATAGAGCATTTACCTTACATTACTTCATGAAGATTGAATTCTATCTCCAAAAATTGTGATCTGCGGGATGCAGACGTAGTGGAGAAATGATTGTTGATGTGAATTGTTTACAGATGGGACTTGACCAAGATCTGCCTACCGTCGTTGTGAACTATTTGTGAAGATCTTGTTAGCGTGTGATGCTTTTCAGAAATTCAGTAGTTTTTGATTCGTGCCATCTGAGACAATATTTTAGAATGGACAGATTTGAGAAAGGAAGTTTTATACTCCACAACCGGGTTTAATTTAATAATTGGTTAAAGTTCTTACTATGCAGTCATTATGCAAGACACCACTCTGTAGCTGTTTTGATTTATTTTAATCTGATAAAAAATTTGATTTTTACATTACATTTTGAATAAAAAAATTTACGACTTCACGGGATACAGGATTCAGGGCAACAATTGATTTTTGAATGCCATCTTATGATTAAGGTAGATCCTTTTTTACGACGTAGAAGCTACGAAAAATATCTTTCAGAAGGTTTTTTGTGAGATGTATTGATTTAACAGTTCGAACAGAAAACGTTTTCCTCTCTTCACACCAAACCACGCCCAATAAAAAATTAATTGTATTCATAAGCAATAAATATTTAATTATGGTGTTGGACAAAGTAAGGGACTATTCCCTGACCGAAGGTTGAGCTGTGGTGTTGACGAAGTAATATAAATTACACTACGTAACTACAAACTAGAAATGGAAATCTTTATTTTAAACTCTGGTACTTGCGTCCACAGCGCTATGCGACTTGTTGCAACAATATATAATTTCCGTGTTATAAACTTTTCTACATTTTTTCAATTTTTTTACCAGTGTTGACAACCTTTTGGTTTTGAAAACGATGTCAATGGAACAATTTAAAATGGGTAGTTCCCGATGAAAGATTCTTTTGTGATAATTTTTTTGAGGTAAGTAGCTTGTTTGGTTTTTGAAAATAAATGAGCTGGATTTTAGTCCCGTCCTGGAATTTAATTCATCAGTTGTTTTGAAGACAATTCCAATGAGCCCTTAACCAGCATTGACAAGAGCTTCATAATTCATATCAGCGTGAGTCGCGATCAGCTTATGTATCTTCATTTCAAAAATTTTCTCCCCGTTTTCATTTTTCTCGGTACATTGGGTGACTTTCCGAACAGGGAAAATTGGTAAAAAGAAGGTAACCATTGGTTATCATATGACATTTGCGAGCAAATTGAGAAAGGAATGAGATTTCGTTGTGCAGGTCACGACTCTGCGACGTCACGGCGCTGCCGCCCTGGAACGCGCACGGAGCATTTTCCGCTCGGAAAAATGGTACCTCGTGAGCAAGTCAACGCGTGAGGAATTGCACTCCTGCGTCGAACCAGGACTCGGAAGACTGTTCATGGTTACGGTAAGGGCACTTCTCTGCTAATAGCTGTGCTTTGTGCGTAAAGTGTATTAGATCCTTAGTATATTAGACAAGTAGTGGCGGTTAACTGATTGCCATACTAGTTGAGACCCTATTTCGCTAGATAATTTGTGGCGCTGTAGTGTGACGCATTCGCGGAAGCGATTCTTGCGCGTCACTAGTTGTCTAGCGTAATGCCAGTACTTCCAGTTGCGTATTTGTATATGTGCCACATTTGCCCAAACACGGCCACGGGTAGAGGAGCTATTTGTCTGAATTTGCTCTATTGTGGCAAATACGCGAATATCCGTATCGGCTCTCTTGTCGGTTTTTAGTCGCACATCAAAGGACTTAAATAAGGAAAATATTCGCGTGAATCGTCTACACTTGGTTTGCCGCGTTTTGCTCAGAAGAGCGTACATGATCGAGATTGGTTGATATTCTGGTTCTTTAACCTGTATTTTGACTTTTTTTATTTTTTCTTTAATACGGACAGAAAATTTTCTATGGACTGGAATAACGGGACAGTATGAAGGTTCTTGAATTATTTCAAACGCATCCCGTGAATCATTAGTATGAGAGAATATATTTGACATTATTGAGTTATTTGCTTGTTCAGTCGACGTGTGTATGGCATGTTTGTGATTGCGTCAGATATATAGCCAAATACAGCTATTAAGCTCCACAAATACCGCAACGCCAAATGAAGTGCCAGCATAAAAACTCCGTTACAAACAATGTCCCAAGACTGCCGCCAGCAACTTTCGAATTCTTGAGCTTGTCTACCGTTATCCGCTAGTTGCCGGCCGATATCAACTGAGATCTTGCCTACGGGCGACGTCTACTGAATTAATAAATCTCGAATTTATATTTATTTTAATAGTTACGATTTATAAAAAATATTGTTCAAATAATTTATTGTTTATAATAATACGTACTTGTGAAATAACATTCTTTTAGGTTTTATTAAATACACATATGTTGGTATTCTGTTAATATTATAACACGAACCGAATTACTTTTATTCTTATCACATGAGTGTACTGAAATGTTAAATTCGCCTCTGCCCAAAGGCCATTGATCGGAATTGATGGGATGGTCCCGTGCTTGCATCCGGAAATTAAATTAGTTTGTTGTCCTTCACGTGGTCATATGCAGTTTGTAACTGCTTCTTTGACTATAATTTATTTATTTAACATAAATTATACATTGTTATCACTCACTAGTTGTCATTGCCATCAAATTGAGTTGTCAAATGGCGTAGGGTCCTTAAATCCGAAAAATAACCCTGAGAGATGAGATCAACGCGCGTTACGGAATGTGCAATAGTTGTTTTTCCCTTCCTGAGGTGCACGCAGTAATATCCATTTCTACTGGGACATGTTCATGATTGTTACGTATATTACAAGTTCATTTGTTTCGTTTGTGTTTTAGAGGATTTTGAAAGTAATCATACAAAAAATTGTTTATTCTCATACATTCTTGTCAATTCTATTTTACTTATGAGAACTCCGCATTCAAAATAATAATTACAGGGGTTTGGTTTAAACCATTCTTCTACGCTTTACAAATTCCCAATGATTTTCCTCATATTAACTTTACTGGCAAAAGAACATGATATTTGAAAGCAGCTTCCTCTTAAAATCGCATACTTATGCTGTTTTCACTTTAAAGAAATGCATTTGTTGACTGTTTGTTCATTACAGACAAAAGATTTTGTCACTGCCATTCTTCATTGAGGCATAGGACCCTTTCGGCTGCATGGCGGCCATCTTCATTGCTGGATTCTGTCTGGATTCCATCTCCAGTGCTGGGCTAAAAGCTTTTAATCGTTAAAGTGACAAAATACAGTATTGTTTGTGAGAAAATAAATGATTGAAATCAGGATTGCTTTAATAAAGACAAACGCGACGTAATGAAAGAAGATTGGTGATACATTTGCATGTGGAAACGAGGAACATTTTCTGAACAAATTCGAAATTTGACTTAGAAAACGGAGTTTTTAGAGTTTGACTTAGAAACGGAGTTTAGTCGCGCTATATTTCAGCTCTTTTATTGATCATCAGTGATGGTGAGGACTGGTGGAAGGCCGAAGGAAAATTAACTTTCCTGAATTACCACAAATAGACATGAAACACCACAAATACCATTGAAATAAAAACAACATATAAACTTGTTTGTCCCGGATAAACATGATTATAGCTATTATCTACCGACCGCGGAAGTCGACGTTTACAAAAATATAACATGACCAAAGAATGTTCAGAATTTGTTGATATTGTAAGCATGTTTTTTTTCTCGAAACACTAAGTTAAATTCATTTCCTTTCGCTTCGGTTACTGCCCTAAAACCATATTGAACATCCTTTCCATATTGATGATCTTACGATTATGTACTTGCTTTTTACGTATCATAATGGACCTCCCGTGGCGCCTGATTTTTTGTTTGAATAAATTGAACTGTATTACCCGATTCCGAATAAATAAGAGAATTACAGAGTCTTTATTTTGAAATTTTCGTGTAACTGGTTGATTACGTTTTGTCGATGATTCGAAGATAATACAGCTTATGGAGAATTGTTATTTTTCGAGATATTTCACCGTCTTCATTTCTCAAATAAACAAAAGGTCAAAATATAAGTATTTAATTCAAGGTCAAATATAATCATTAATCTCTGAATTTCTGGATCATACTCTTCGTGTCTTCCGGACCAAGCTTAAGACGATATGCTTCATAACTGAAATGAGGCATTCGGTGTAATAGAACCCCTCTTAACCGTCCTCGTATTAACCGGCCTATTGCGTGGAATAGGTTTTTCTCTCTCTTTCAGCGTGTAATAGCTGACAAAAAGTGACTCAAATAATGATTGTTTGACGGACCTTTGTTGCAAATTTCCTGTAAAGTAAAACGGGGTATCTTGGCGTTAGGTTGTGTTTGTGTTGTGGCGGGCAGAATGGGACACGGAGTTCGCCAGTTTGATTCCCTCTCTTGTTTCCGAGTCTATTTTTCTATGAATATTGTTTTTTGTTTATGTATGTATGTACATACAATATAATGAGTTGCTATGATGTCTCATTTGCTTGTTTATTCCTGATGACCTGATGAAATTGTAGGATTGTTTTGAATGGAGATCAAATTTTCACGGAAATCTCTGATGAACCGGCTAAACGGGTAGTGGGTCAGGCCGGTCTCGGTCCCGACCAGGCCGGTTAAGAGGGGTTCTATTGTCCCATCGTCTCAAATTGTCTTCCTCACCGGCAACATGTCGTCCTAGTCTCGTACGTTTGAGCTCAGACTTGACTCTGTGGGAGACTACTCATCAGGCAATTGAGAGTTCCTAGGTCTAGTTTTGTGTAATGTCGATAAATAAATAAATAAACAAACTTTATTGTCAGAAAAGCAGTTGCAAACTGCGTATGACCACGTGGGGGCAATAAACTAAATTACCCTTCGGAAACAAGCAAGGAACCATCCCATCCGTTTCGATCAAGGGCCCATGGACAGTGACGGATTTAGTATTTATAAAATAAATTATTTAATAAATACGTACTGTTATCCAATTATTATTCCAAAGTAAATTGTAGATATTTGTGCGGTAATAATTCGAGATTAATAAAACAAAGGTATTAATGACATTCCCGCCACAATCCAGAGGAAAACTGGAGAAAATCCCGGACCAGGATGTCGATGTAATATTCCAACACACTCCTAACAATAAAAATAATTCAGTACGTGTTATAATATTAACAGAATACTAACAAATTTGTATTTAATAAAACAAAAAAGAATATTTCACTAGTACTGTAGATTATACTATAAACTGTAGATTATTCGGATAATATTGTTTATAAATCGTAACTATTAAAATAACTATAAATTCGAGATTTATTATTTTAATAGACGCCACCCCTAGGCAAGAGCCTAGATAGCCTAATGTAATATTCAATATCATTTTTTGAATATAAATAAAGGTGTTATTTATTATTTCACTGTTGCATAATCTAGTACAAATCTATTATCTGATTAATTGGGAATCGGACCAATTCAGGTAGGATGAATATTAAAACTGTAGCTCAGGAAGGAATGAGAAAAGATCGAAGACACAATAAGTGGAATGTTGATTGATGAAATTTAATACTTTTTATAATTTAATAATTTAAGTTTGTTGGGTTACCATGTGTCAAAAGTAATAGAACTGCGAGTACTATATGTAAGTTACATTAAAAAATTCTCGATGAAAATGTTTACGTCGTACATAACGTACATATTTTGTGTCCAATTCTATTCAGATAATTTGAAAGTTGGATGATTAGGCTTCGTGTAGTTGGATTTCGACTTCATTTTGCTTTAATATTTCTCTTGGGAAACTTCTGTTGCACCATATGACTCGATAGATACTTTAGAAATAAAAACAAGGTTAAAATTATATTAGTACACAAGTGACATGCGTCCACTGAAGAAAAGAACATGCTTTATCTCCCCAAAGATACGTTAAGGAGGTTCATTAGTACAAAGTTCTCATGCACTTGCGCTACCGAAGAGCACGATCTGTACCTCATTATCGTGGTCCATGCTTATCGAAGGCCGAGAACGGATGCACTGGTTATGCCCCAGAACGAATGCACTTGTCAAGACACTTGCTACAAACGCTTCATCGTGGGCAGAGAAAATACAGGAGTGTGTCCTCTGAACTTGGTTGCTTTTATTCGCGAAGTGTATGTTCGAGGAAGGGTTTGTTGAATGATTGTGTCATGGAATTCACTGATCGTTGAGGATCTCGTATTTAAATGTTTCCGTTCCTTAAAATATTTAAGTATTTTCGAAAGTTGTACATTTGATATATCTAATGTGATAGTTATATAAGAAGGATCTTGTTTTGGTTGCTTTGATCGGAATTGATGGTGTGGTTCCTTGCTTGCTTTCGGTGAGTTAAGTAGCGCCTTCCACGGGATATACTCAGTTGATAATTGCTTTCAGCAATAAATTATTTGTTTATTAAATTTTAAAGAATAAAAGGATTCGTTTTTACTGTGTCATTCGCACTCTTAGTCACAACGTCGTGATCGAAAAGATTAGCAATCACCTTAGTTGGCGACCCTGAAAAAAAGTCAATATCGTTTAGAATCTACATACTTCTGGACTTGATTAAGTTGAAACGTACGCAGGTAATTTTGTTGTTATTATTTTCAGGAAAACCTGCTGGGAACGGGACTTTACGAATTTTGTTATTTAATATTAATAATAATAAAAATAATATTTTCAGGTTTATTACGACTGTTCTCCTTCCCGGTTGAGGAAGATTTTGATTGACTGGTTCGAGGCGTATCCCAAATGGACCAACATCTACGTTCAGGATTCCTGTAAACGTGTGATGGTAAGGTGATTTCTCAACGAGGTGATGAGAGCAGACTAGAAAAAAAGTGATTTTCAGCTATGTTTCTTTCCTCGTTCGTGTAGTTTAAATATGATTTCTCTCGAGTAATGCTTGAATTTCCGTATTTGTGTTTGAGTGAGTTCTCACATCTCAAATACTTGTGACATGTAATACATTTATATGAAAGTACTTTACTTTACTAGTGTAGATTCTATATAAAGTTTAAATGACAGGCAAGATGCGTTTAGAACATAAAATCGATATTAGGATGAATTTTAACATTCATTAAACACATTTTAGACGTTTAAAAGATTTATTTTCTGTTGGCACAAATACTAGGGCCACTTAATGATGTGTGTTTGGAATGGTGTTCTTAATGCTTGTGATCACTTAATAATGTATGTTTATGACCGCAATATAAGAAATTTACGTATGTTTGGAAACCTGAATCACTTGACGTTTTGTTCTTTCCGTGATGTCTTCAGAGGGTAAACCAATCAAATACAATTTATAATTTCTGTAGAATTATAACTTTAGACCTGCAAGAGAAAAAGGGATACTTCAAAAGAAGAGGTTGATCTCTAGTGTGTTCTGTACACTTCCCCTGAAAATATCAATTCACTTTCCAGCAGACTCAATTACTTATCGCAGTGTTTACACTTCTAACGTAGTTGATGGAAGTGGCCGACCAAACTGCAGTGGCAAAAGCATTGCAGGGTTCAAGTTAACCGTTGATAACTCGTGATAGAAATGAGAAAAATCAATGAGATCTACAATGAATTAAAATATATTAGTCGAAAATCTTGACCACGTGTTGGAATAAGTACATGATATCTTGAGTTTGCCGCAATAAATACATCATTCATCAGATCGCCCACGTTTCGACTTTTTAAGTGTTCTTCAGGGATCTCTGCAACCATAATTGAAGATGGCCCTGAAGATTCTTTACCTAATCTTCTTTGTTCTTTACCTATTTTTTCATACCTTTTGAGAACATATATTTCGTGGTACCAGGTGAGGATGACTGAACCTTCGTTCAGAAAATGACTTGCTGGTAATTGGATGAACCTTCCAATCAATTTTTCTCCGTAGATATTTGTAATTTCAACCATTGGGATTAAAATTTTTGAATGCGTCAATACTGACATCATTTTGAAGTATTGCCAATTATTAAAATATGTTTTGGATTAAAAAGGTATTAAAACTAGACTAAGAGATTATAAGATGAATATTATAAATAATACTACGGGAATAATTTAATTGTGAATCATTGTATGGAATATGAACACATGATGGATTGAAAAAATATTTAAATTTTGGGTGAAGAATTTTTTATAGAAAAAATATATATCGGAAATGTTACAAATAAAAATCAATCTACATAGTTAGTCACGCCGAAAATTTACCAAATATTTACAATTTTATAATTGTAGTGATGTTTTTTTATTGTTTATAATTCCTTGTTAAGAATCGAAAGTCGAGACGTAGCAGAATAAAATAAAAATAAAAATCGAAACTTTAGTCTCTAAATGGTCGTGTAGAACAACGCTGTCCAACATATCTTAGGTAATGGGCCAACTTCTATACATTTCCCATCGACTGGGCCGGCACGGGATGGAGTGTGGCAAAATATTGCCCGACGAATAAAATTAATGGGTCGTATTTATTTATTTGTGACGCGATATTTTGATTCTCATCAACAAATTTGTGTTATTTCAAGTTGCAAAAATTAAATAGCATATTTCTTAGTTTTTAATAATCTTTTTTTGTATTTAGTATTTTAATTATATCCTATGTAATGTATGACTGTAATTCCAAACACAATTTTCTATTTTCTCACACCGGACATGTCACGTCAAGAATTAATTCTGACAGCATGGATTTATAATACAAAGTTGTACCCTCAACATTTGATGAAAAATTTGACGTAAAATGTACTATAAAATATACTCGTGGGTTGTAAAAAACAAAAATCTTTTGTACAGCCTTGCTATACAATATTGAAAAATAAAATAATACAATTTTATGACAGAATTAAAGGGGAGTGAGTTTTGTTAAATATGAAAGGAGCTGCTTCACATTAACGACCTTTTTTTAGCACACAATTTGTTTTTAGAATTCAGTGGAAAAATAACATCACTGAGTAAAGACGAGAACAATACAACACTTTATTTTTTAATATTTCACTATGCAGACGAAGATGGACTGTTCATATATTTTTTTTGTTCGAGATGTGAAATATTTTGTGCCTACAGAGAGGATAAGTCTGAGATATCGTGTTGACAGGACCTCGGTGACGACATGGACGTCACTCATGCAGTGACACACCCGCGTCTGGGAGGCCTGGTTGCGGCTCGTGATTGGCTCACACTGCGTGCGTGGTGTGACAACCACGCCGACAAAGCTGACGCGCGTGAAATCATCTCCACCGGGGAAGCCGTGCAGTTGGACAGCTTGCCTCCCAGAAGGGGATGTGTGCGGTGAGACTTATCTCTAACACCAGCAGTTCCCAACCTCTTCAGCATGAACCCCTTCGCTGGGATCTAGACCGGCGGAAGGTCTAATCGGGGAGGGTTCTGGGGAGCATGAAATACTCTTTTTTGTTTGAAAATTATGCTCTTACAGCACAGGTAATATTTAAACATTTTTTAATAAATTCCAAGTCAGCACACAGGCAACTAATAATTTATTAAATAGTGACAAAGTTTATTAATTGTTTGAAATGGCAAATACGTATTAGAGGATAAGGATTTTGTAACCAAATCAGAATTTTATAGAGATACAAATCAAATAATTCATGAAACTTTATTTTTAATGTGGACATAATGAACAAACAACAAAAATATATGAAAGTTACAAAGTAAATTCTTAATCAAGAGTTTTGTTTAGGATATATTCTTGAAGTGGTCTTAAAGACGTCTACTTCCCAACCTGAGAACAAAAATATACAAGCTCTACTTGTGAGATAACAAACGGCTTACAACGTACATAGAGACTACACAATGTATGGAAGGAAAAACTGCATTCCCTAAATGAATAGTAACCCGTTTGTCGTCTATAGATGGTATGAAGCATGTTGAGAAGACAAATTTCGAACGTGTCAAGATCGTTCCATCCTCAGAAGCAGCTAAAGGTCCCGCAAAGGAAGACGATGTCTACTGCCTCCTCAAAACGCGTTAATAACATTGAAGAATAGTTATGCTGACTGCAATGCAGTTGCCGCACCGATGGCGCAGGTGGTAGCGTTCTTGCTCGTCACCAAGTCATCTCGGGTTCAATTCACAGAAAAATATTGTAGCTTTTAACATTAATGTCCCAGTTCAATAGTTATATAGGTGTGACTACTATACTGAAAGGAGAACCCATTTCCTGTATCCCCCTCCTCCTTGTATCAATAATAATCTAACTATTACGAACCTCTCCACGTGGGTCCAGTTGTTGGTAAACCCAGCTAATGGGCACACCTATTAACAATAGCCCTACCACCCATCTCTTACCTCCTGTCGTCCCATGAAGAGAAGCTTCAATAGCACGCTACATTTCTCATTTACGAATACAACAATATAATGCAGTTGCGCTGTATCGGTTATATACGTATTGTAGAATGAAGTGGTATTAATTCTACTACTATTAACGTCCATTATGTAATATAATTAAATAAATAATTGAAAACTTACGATATTTTATGGACGAATATTTTTTGTATTTTTTTGTGAAAAGTTCACTCGTTTCGACGTGGATTTACACCGTCGTCAGGTGATCTCGTCCATAAGAGGTCGTAAGTTTTTAATTATTTATTTAATTGACGGGTTTAACCTTCATGGAACACACCTGGTGTTGCAACACGTTTTAACTAGTGAATGTAATGCGCAGAAATTATAATACCAATTTGCTTTACATTTATCTAATTGTTGCATTTTAATTAAAGATGATATTTATAAACTTTGTAAAACCATGATTTTCAAACTGAAATGCTCCCCAGATCCCTACTTGGTTGCCCTTCCCCCCATTGAGAACAGTCTAGATCCTCCTCTGTCTGTTGTAATGCCTTTCATCAATTTCATTCAATTTTATCTGTTGAGAGTTAAGATTCAGTTGGGTGGGTGGGGGGCTGTAGCGCCCTTGGTCTCCCCATAGATCCGCTAGTGCCCCTACCCCCCACCCGTGAGGCGATTCAGGCGAGATACAATCCCCTCATGATTTCTGTTCTTTGTGACTAGTCGTACATTAGTCTTTTTATGACCCGTATATAACCATACAATAATAATTAAGTTCAAACTTTATGAATTTCAGTATTTATTTGTTTTAAATCACTTGAACACTGTTTATTTGAAATAATTAATTAGCTCAAATGTAATATAATATTTGATACGTAAAAGTGTGTTACTAAAGTTCGAAATAATGGAAATTGCTCACTACCTTCTGGGGAATCTAACTAAAATGGGGAATCAGTTTTGTATTGCTTATAGGAAAATTGGTTAAGAGGATTTTCATACAAAGCTCTTTACGTCCATGAGAGCATCTCAACCCCCACCACAACCTCAGTCCACAAAAAATATTTAATTCTCGAAAATTGGTTATCTCAATTCTTTCATGTAATATTCTAAAATAATGACCAAAATAATTGTTTCATAATTCGGCTGAGTCGTTCTGTGTGATTGTTTTAAGTTGACAAGAAGGTGTAGTAAATGTGTTGCAAAGAAGGTTGTATGCATATTAGGAACATTGACATGTTTATTTGTGGTTTTTTAGTAATTAAACCCTCAAAATGCTGGGTAAAAAATGATGAACGGGTAAAATTAATCAAAGAAACCACGAATTGTGATTGTTCCGCGCTGGTGGAGAATTAAGTTGCACATGGCCTCCAAAGCAAGGAACTTAAAATATTTCTTTATTTACAATAGGTATTAAATATTCGTTATTGTACTCAATCTCAACTATTGATTACTTTTGTTATTCTCGGAGAGGTTTCAATTATATTTAAATTATATTTAAAAATTGCTTTTTTATTTCACGAACAAAAGAGAGAAACGACACTATTAAACTGTATTTTAAACCTAATTCTTTTCTACATTTCTGAATTTTTAAAAACTTTTATCGAAAGTAAATCAGTTTTTTACCAATTTTATTTTACTAATGCGTTAAGTTACAAATGGCTAACGAATGGACCTAAAACCTTTTCTGGAGGACCTCATCTTTGTGATCTGAGAGAAATCGAAGTTCTTATAGCTCAGAGATGGTGCTACATATATCCAATGTACACAAATACTATGAGTGCAATTGATAATTAATCAATATAACGACCCGTAAAATAGACTCAAATGGTATAATTACTATGTGTGCAATTATTTGTGCACTCGTTGATGTGTCAAATGTCTGCAAACGAGTACGAGTCTACGTTCATGACTAGAAGAAAGTGTACACTATAAAATTTGCTGTGAATTAACCATACACAGAAATAGCCCCTTCGTGGTTCAGGTGATAGCTTTTTTTGCTCGTTACCGAGTCATCCCGGGTTCAATTCCCGGTGGGGCCAGAAAAAAATTGTAGCTTTTTCACATGAATGCCCCAGTTCATATAGCTGTGACAACAAAAGAGCGACACCCCTTCCTCTATCCATCTCCTCCTAGTATAAATAACTCTTTAAATAACTATTACTAACAACTTCTACCAACCCCTCCACGTGAGCCAAGTTGTTGGTAAACACAGCTAACCGACCCTCCTACTAACAATAACCGACCACCCAACTCCTACCTCCTATCGGTCCATGTAGATAAACTACAATAGCACGCTACATTTCCCATTTACAAATACTACAATAAAAAATGCAGAATGGGTAGAAAAATTGTAAAAAGTTTTCAATATATTGTTTGCCGAACGTTCGCGAAAGCAATGGTTAAATATTTTACCCTCTCCTTTTTTTGAATGAGGATAGTTCAGGTGAAACTAGATGTAAAGGTTCAGATCGGGAAGGATTCCCCGTACTGCGTTTATTTATGGCTTCCATAAGATTCGGGAGGCAAGTAAAGCGTCACAGAACGTGAACTGTCCTTTGAAGTGTTGCTTGGATCCTTATTGGTGTAATGGTTACTTTCCATCTCCATATGTGTTTCAGTATTAGGAGACAGGGTTGTTTTCTTACTTGTGCGATTTGAATGAAATATTTGCTAAGATGATGCCTATATTTATTTCTGTGTACGTTCACGCGGAGAAGATATGCGATAACCACTTCCTGAAAAATTACGAGATTAGAATCGAACCCACAACGCTTTCATTGCGGGAATATTAACCGTTCGACTTCCGCTACTGAACATCATTTCCACTCCAGAATACTACCATTTAACCTGGGCGGAAATGGTACACGGTTGTGGAAGGCGAGCGGGTGGTGTAGTGGTTAACATTCCAGTGATCAAAGTGGGAATCCCGAGTTCGATTTCCAACTCGTTCCCGTTATCATCAGGTCATAGTTATCACTTTACTGAGATTAACTGAAAATAAAGAGTCGCTTTTTTGTTTGCCTTAGGGCGGAGACGATCCTGGGCGCGTATTCCATCACGGACGCCCTGCCGTCACCAAGCGGTGCTCCGCGTTCACGCTTCCAGTTCGTGACCGGCGTGCGCCTTGGTGGTTGGCTCCCTCGGTCCATCACCGAGCGTTACATCTCCGAAGGAATAGTCGATTTCGCCAATCAACTACGTAGACGCCTCGCCCAAGCCGACCCTTAGCGACCACTGGTGACTTTGATGTGGTCCGGGGACACGGTGGCGTGAGAGGAACTGATACTAATGGGGTTATTAGTTGTATTCTCAAGTGTGATAGGGTTGTGGGAGAAGTTTCTTTACCCGAAGCTTACGAGTATGTGGGATATTGAAATACAAGACTGATGTCATCTGTGATTATATACGTAAGAGTATAGTTATAGTATCTTTTTTAAATGGTGTCATTAACTTTTTCATGGTTTTTCATTTTGATAGACATTCATGCATGTATTGTTTTGAAACCTTTGGAATAGAAATACACGTTTTTCGTAATGTATTCAATACAGAAATACACTGGTTTCATACTTTATATGTCTCTGTTAATCTATTTTCAATGCTCCCGCTGAAATGTAATGTCTAGTGGATGACCGACGATAAAATGTTGAATTCAGTAACATCATTGCATTGAGCTCTTTTTTATGTTTGACTAATTTTATGTTTATCTTGACTTCTGTGTAAATGTGCTGAACATTATTGAGCCAATCTTGATGAAAACCGGTGGAGAGTTCGCTTGAAAGAAGTTATGCTAGTTCGTCAGAAATTTAACATTTCGTAATCACTACGATCATTTATTTTTGTAAGCGGCTTTGTCTGAGGCTTTCAAATCAAATCCTCACGAACATACCAGTCGATTTATTAATTTTTTTCCGACGTTTCGGTTCCTCAAATGGATAGACCTTCTCAAGAAATTAAAACCAAGAGGTATATCAGATCATTTCAGATTAGCCGGTACACACATAGTCTCAATGTGTTTGTCCTGAGTCAACACAGTTCAAAACACATTTGTTGTGTGTGTTCCTGCAAATCTCTAATAATCTGATATGCCTCTAGGTTTTTGATTTGGATATTATATCAACCAGATACCTGTTTTGAGACTTTCAACTACGAAGAAAACGGTTAAAATGGGAATAAAAATTTCATAAGCAATGTCGGGGGCATTCGTCAATGAACATAAAGCATCAAATAGTGAAATATAAGTTTGTTCTAAACGTCAGGAGAACAAAAACTTCAGGAATATGTTTCTTTAATATAGCAATAACTTTAATATAAGATACTATCCAACTGATTTCAACGCACGCGACAAAATCGTGTTAATTTTTAAATTGTGTATCATTTTCAATTGTATTCAAAATTATTTTTATTCTCGAATTGTTTTGTTTATATGAAGTTTCTATATATGTCGACGTTGTGCGGCATTATTGTATATGTGCTCAGATTTTGATGTTAAATCTTATACGAATCAATAATCTTAAAATGACTGCGAGTTCAAGCCCTCTTTCAATTGTTATAATTTAGATCTCGATCTTTTGTGGAATGTGATTGTTTCTACGCGTTCCAACCGCGCCGTTAAGATTAAGCCGAATATGGCTCCACTATCTGCCACGTATTAAACCGACATATTTGGTTGTCCAAGAAAACAACGCTATTTTCTGAATTTGGAATCGCATTAACCATATGAAGAAAATGTTTTGGAAAAGATCTATTGAAGTCGCCGACATTCTTAACATTGAACATATGAGCTATGCAAGTTTGAATCAACTTTTTCTATCTTCCTTGAAATATACTTCTTGTAAGTAATGTACAAAATAAAATTTTAAACCGATTCATTACCGAAAACCAAAATATTATAGAGAAAAAAGTTAAATAAAACTCACTCTTAACAACTTTCTTGCTTACATTTTTCTCTTCCACAAAAATAGACATTTTCGTCGCAGGACAATTTTTCTATCTGAATAGTCGTAAACATTAACGTTCTTCAATAAAAAATATATTGCATTGTGGTATGCAATGTAGATGAAATTTTATTTCAAAGCATATATTTACCATCCAAAATAAGATTTTTTTCCTGCAATTATGTGAATAATCACAGAATTTTTTTTACCATTGTGAGAGAGTAGTTAATCGTAAGTTATTTGGAGCTCGTTCAATGTTGCATCTGAGATAGGTCTTTCAACGTTCTGAATTACGGAAACCACAAAAGTCGTGCTGTTTCAACTCGCTGGATTTTCCTGAATATCCTAGAAGTAATCAAAGAAATTCTTCATTCTCATTGTTTCTTTTGAGATATGAACGCTAATATTTTAACGGTTATTTCTTTTGCAGGAGTAAACTCCCCATTACAATACTACGGTGTATTATTTACCTTTCGCGTAATTTTTACCCGGAGTCCTTCGATACTTCTTTTTGAGACGAAGGCATTACCTAAAAATAGGCAACCACTACTGAAAGTATATGACCTTTGAAAAAGAAAATTCTTTCTAAGAACATGAATTGAATAACTTTATATTATGGCAATATTCTCCGTCACAGACTACAACTCCTAGACAAAATTTGTTTTATTTTGAATGAACGAGCTTTCACCTCTCGCGGCATGCATTTTCGTATTTTTTAATTGTACAGTGACTTGCCATCATCAGAAACCTTGACTATTCCCTCCAAGAAAAACAGTTCGAAACCTGTCGTTCCATGTGTAATTTGTGCTGGTGGAGAAAGAGGGTACGAGAAAGGTTTTCTCCCTGTACTCTCGTTTCCCAGTCACTATTCATATCCTCTTTTCTCTATCATCTCTTCATCCATCCCTTCCTTCCCGCTTTCCTAGGAAGACCCCTGGAAGTAAGCGCTTGGCCGTACAACATTGTCATTGCGATGTCTTCCCAAAACACGTCCGAAAAATAAATATAATAATAAATCGTGAATTATTTTGTTACTTTGCCTGATATTTTATATTGTGCTCATATTTCTCATGTGTACCTACAGATGGAAAAATATGTTTAATTACGGTCAAAGGAAATTTGGATAAACCGGGAATCAAATCAGGGATCTCCTAAATTGGTCGTTGGAGCATTGACCGCTACACCATTCGTTCACCTTTTATACACCTTCTTCACCTTGTGTACAGTTTCTTTTGGATGCCAGGTATGGTTGGAAATGATATACAATTGTGGAAGGCGAACGGATGGTGTAGTGGTCAATACCTCTACGATCAGAGCAGGAGACCTCGGTTTCGATATCCGGGGGGTCGGCGTTTTATTTGCCCGTATGTTGTACTGTTTGTAGATTTGTTAAATAATGTCGTATTTGCACAGTCAAGTGTAGTTACAGTTGAGCATCCTAACCTCGAACGCTGTGTGAGGTCGTGAGGAGAGGGGAGATACAACGCGACCGTGAGTAGGGCTTACGTAATAGCGCAGTAGGCGGGAGGGTATTGGACTAATGCGCATGCGTAGAAGCAGCGCTCTCTCCAAGATACTTGTTGCTTCTCCGACACTCCACAGCTGTTGCTTCGCCGACCATGTCAGCTCCAGAGGAAGATCGCGGATTAGTGAGTACTTTTACTTTAAGCGTATGGCGAAGATTATTGTTTCGAATATTATCGATTTTTCGTTCTTAATTTTTATATTTCTTTGATAATTTGTGATAATAAAAAAATACTGTTTTAAAAGTGTTTAATATTTTTCGTTTCAAACGTGAAAGAATTTTTTTTCGTTGCATCTTTTGTTGCACTTAACATTTCAACATAAAGTTTATCTATTGTCTTCGAGATGTAACCTGCAGTGCTACGTCCAAAATAATTTTCTGAACGAAGTTTACGAAAATGCAAATTAAAGTAATTCACGCCTCACCTGTTTACGGAAGTACATGACGGGTTGAGTTCGCGCATTCCTCTGATGAGTGGACGGATGGTCATGTTTTGTTTACATCCGGGATGTCCACGTGAGGGTCTGTGTCGACCGACCTTCGCTTACTAGTGTAGTGATGTATTACAGATTCCTCGTGGGTCCGTCCATCGGATAATCCACATTGTGAATAAAAATGTCACAACGTGAATGGTACCGAATTTTCTCAAAGTTCATCCTTTATTTGAAAGCATTTTTCTGTATTTTATACGTAGGATTTCAATTTTTCACGCATAACGATGAAAAACACGTTCCATTCATGATTTGGGACATAGAAAGTTGTGTCCACTAAGAGGTTAAAATTTCAGGAGATTATTTAAATCAGTAACTCGTTCAGAGTTTAGAGGCTTTCCGAAAGCTAGGTGTTAAAGATATTCATTGTGTTTTTTACCTTCACCTCGAAGAAAATTACGCACTTCAATCTAATCTCGTTAGATTCGTACTCGATCTCTGATAGTAGATGAACAGTAGAAATTACACTAAACATTATTTCGTTATAGAGAGGAGGTACTACATAGAATCGTTATAATTCTATGACACTTTTCCATTAACACCTTATCTGAAAGTCATATTGAATTAAGTAATCTATTCGGAACACAGAACAATAAAATACTGGAAATCCATTCGATTGAGTGACGTATAAAGTACGTTGGAAATCGGTCAAGTATAAAGAAATAAAATAAGTGACATGTAAAGAAATGCAGTGCAACCTTAAGACTAAGGTTATGACTGGATGACAAGATTAATGCAGACCTGTATTTAACGCACTTCGCCGAATTGTAATAATAAATAATATATTTTAATAATAATAAATTTACTGTCGAAAAAGCAGTTACAAACTGCATATGACAAGGTGGAGGACAATAACCAACAAATTGTCACAACAACTATTGGTTCTTCTTACACAACAGATGGTTCAATGAATATAAGTATCGTGGGGTTCCGATATTTGACTCAATTTTCAAAGTGTTATCAATAATCTATTTCTGTTCTCGTGTGGCATCTAAATTTCCTATCATCGTCCTGAGAATGTTTAACACAACACAAGGTTTAACATGTAAAATTGCAGATTTCATTGTACTGTACAAATCAAATTATTTGGGACCGAATAGTCTAGAAATAACACAACGAAAGCAGAAAAAATCTTACTTTTATTGATGAAATTGAAAGTACGAGTAAATACGTACGTAAGTCAAACACAAGTATTGGAAGTATTGTATTTAAGTTAATCTGGTAATCATGAACGCTGTCAAGGTCCCTGTCTTGTAAATTTTTTTTCGTGTTTATGACTTCACATTTCTCCTCCAAAACCTATTCGGGTTCTTGGGAATTCGGATAAATGAGACTCGAATAACTAGATTTTTACTGTATAATTGTGAGTTATTTCGAGGTCACTTAAAGTATTACACCTGCAGAGCAACTAGATTGATTCAAATTACCATTCCAAATTTTTAGTTCTCTGTCCATTGACGATGAATTTGTATGACACGTCCGCAAAATTGTGAATTTCCACTTTAAATTACTTACATGGAGAAACTTTCGCGAACTTGTGTGTTTTTGATGTGACACAATTATCGGTTTCACATACCCAAAAAAAAAAAAGAAGACAACAACAAAAAACAACATAAAACATAGTGAATGAAAATAGCGACGCAATGACGTTAATATTTTCATACCTTACGCGGCATTTAAAAGAATGATTCAGCAAAAACTTCGGAAAATAGCGTTCCACCGAAAAGGCCAGTCGTTTCGCGTGATTGAAGATAATATGATCCTTGAGAAAGAAGGAGTAAAATGAAAATCTAAATTTATTATAAAGTTTTAAATTCACAAGATAATTGTTCTCACCCAACAGTAAAAATTAATACTTCTAATTATTAATTAGTTAGAACTCCTTCGATGAATATTTCCAAGTTTCGTGAATAGTTGACTTGACTTCAGTCAACGCGGATCTAATACCTTAAAAAGCGTATTGCTCCGAAATTCTCAGCTATCGCCGCTGTGATTTGTTGTGAGCTATTAACATCTGACGTTACACTTAACTCCCCATTCAATTTCTAGGGAATTGAACGTAGGAGGACGATCTCGAAACGAAATTAAATAAGGAATTGATAGAATTTTGGAAGTCCAGATACAGTTTGAACCATCTAGGTGTGACTGAGCCACACCAGACGCACTGGTGAGATGGTTATGGGTGAATCTACGGAAATGGGGAAATTTGCGGCACACAAAGGAGTGAGGTCCACGAACAAGCACTTGACGTTCTCAACAGATCCGACGTGTGTACACAAAACAACAGAGGTTATTGAGCAATGAAACAGGTTACAATGGTTTCTATGGGAATCCATAGGGTTGTCTCCACATCAACCGCTCCATCTGCCCATGTAATACCATCTTTACCTTGACAGTCGTGAATTTAAAAGGATGACAAAGGAGTGGGATATGAAATGACAAAGGAGTGAGGAAACAATCTTAAATAAATTATATGTGCCTTGCACATAGAATCCGATTGTGTAAAATAATATAATTCATTTGTCTCAATATGCTGTGCTAGCAAAAAAATAATTTAAAAAAATTGAAGGAAAAAATGAATGACCCTAATTCTACAGAGTAATGGGGATGGGATTCAAAGTATTGATTAGATTCAACTCGTAGGGGTTTCCCGTTGCCTTCCACAAGAACAGCACACGAAGAAACAGTAGCATACCTACGCGTAATGAGGCCTGGGGGCGTAAGTCAATTTGGAGGCCCCCTTATTGAAGTCAAACACAAATGTACTTGCATGCTGTTTAAGGTATTATATGTGTCAGAGCGATTAGGCTCAAGTACCCCCAAAAATGTTTTAAATGATAGTTTGAACCATTCTCTATCCAGTGGCGATCTATTCTTACGGCGCAAAGTTTTGAATTATTTGACTTTAAATTACTATGTGTTTATATGGAGGAACTTCCCCGCGAACTTTTGGAACTGCATCACATGTTTCTTTTGATATTCTGGCAAAAATACCGGCTTAACATAGGGAGAAAATCCCACTAAAACATAGCAAATTGAAATAGGAACGCAATGACGTTAAGATTTTTAAACCTTACGGGATATTTACAAGAATAATTCACCAAAAACTGTGGAAAATACTGTTTTAATGGAAATGGCAGCTGCATCACGTGACTGAAGACAATGCTTGTCAAAGAAGTCAAACGACTAAATTTATTATCAAGTTTAAAAAAACCCAAATAATTGTCCTCATCCAACATAAAATAATCAGTATAATGAATTATTCATTAATAAGGACTACTTTGGTGAATATTTCCAAGTTTCGTAAATAGTTGGCGACTTGACTTCAGTCAACTCTGATATAATACCTTAAGATAACGTAAAGTGAGTTGAAACTGAAATTGGAGTTACTTTTATGAAGAAGCTCAACTATTACTTATATTACTGCTATAAAAAATTAGAGTATATTAAATTTCAGATTTTACGTCGTTACAGTACTTCTGGGGACTTATTTGGAAGCTCTTTACACAATGACGTCCGGGACGGATCGCTTCCCCCCCCCCCGACTACTATCGGATTTTTTATTATAGACCCCTCAGTTTGAACTGCTGTATATGCCACAAAAAATCGTAGAAAAAACTAATTAACACCATTAAATTTGTCTTGTTCTTCTGCTTATACTCAAGTAAGAAATGGTTTTATGAATGAATAATACTATTTTAATAACAGAAATGTTTTAAAAAACGTGAAATTTTTTACCGTATTTCCCGATATTTCAAAATTTTTATATTTCTATATTTTCATATTTCAAAATTTAGAGCTTCACATGCAAAATATGATGAGTTATTAACCTTTTCCAAAAACATTGCTTAAAAGGACCAGATACATTTTTAAGGAATAAAATTTATACTGTCGCCTTCAGCAAAATGCTGTGATCACAAGATTAATGAAATTAAACGTTTAAAACTTGGTGTATAATCACAAATAAGTGGTAAACAGAACAATGTTTTCATTTGGCGACCAGCGACGCTGAACCGGTCAAGTACAGTCTGGTCCTGTTTTTGTTTAGCACATAGGGTGAAGGAAGCGGAGACTTCTAGAATCATTCAGAAGAAAGGTTCCAAGTATAAGCAAGCTGCAAGCAACAACTCAAGAAATCATAAAACTATCCACAACTGCTGACGGGAAGCGAGGGGAGTGAAGAAAGAAAGTATGGATCGTGTACAAAGGACCTCTTATGTTAACCCCTATAGAAAGGACCCGCCAGAAAATCTGATTAGCGCGTCGTCGCTGTCAAAATGAGAGTAAGAATCAAATACCAAAACTATGATGAAATTTATATACGGTATAAAGTGTTCTTTAAATCCTTCCCGAAACTGGTATGTAGTCACCTCAACTTTGGACTCGTCAGTGTAGCAGTTTGCGCGCTCCAGTCAATGTAACAGTACCAGAGTGTACTTCTACTTGATAACGCCATGAAACTCATTATGCATTTATAGTTGCGTACATATATAAAGATCCGTCATAAGTATCTTCATTTACGTTATTCCTTATAATTTCAATCTTGTGACCTCTCGTGTTAAACAGACAGAGAAGAAAGAGACAGTCACATCAATCACACGATACTATGAGAGATGTAAAATATCAGAATGCGCAGCCAATAGATTGTTTGACGGGAAAAACGTGTTAGTCACGTCTGTCATTTTTCGGAGGGAATTTTTACATTACCAGCTGAGACCTCACATCGCGATCTTAGTGATTCTTGTTCATTCTTTGTTAAATCGCTTATCTTATTTTTGGTCTTATCTATTTGTATTCTTATCTTAGGAGTGTACTGAATGTTAAATCCGCCTCTGGTTCATAACCCTTGATAGGATGATCCCTTGCTTGTTTCCTGAGGGTAAATTAGATTATAGTCCTGCACGTGGTCATACGCAGATTTTTACTGCTTTTTACTGCAAATTTATTTATTGTCCCGTTAAAATATTATTCATTTTTCTTTGTGGTTTGGTAGTATTCATGTGTAATGTTAATTAGTATTCGTTGACTTTTCATTCCACTGTTATATAAAGGAGAAATTGTTTGTTTTTGTAAGCCATAACTCAAGAGATATGATTTTTCATTGAGGGATATGGTTCATTTTCTTGAGTTGTGTTAAGGTCTACATCCTTAAATTTTCCTGACGAGTACAACCATTCAAAGAATCACGTATCAAATATTCCAACAAAATATGAAAAAAGACAGAAAAACAAGTAATAATAGTGTATCTCTAGGAATGTAATTTCACTGCCTACCCAACCAAATGAAGTATTTCAATGTAGTAACATCTTATACGGAGTGGAAAAATAACTTAAATGCAAGCAACTTTGGTAAACTTTATTCTTGGATCTACTGCATGTTTATCATATCGCTATATTTTATTTCTAAAAGGTAAAAGTTTGGCAATATTTCTTTTTCTCTCATAGTTAACAAATTATCAAAAAATCAGGCATTATTACAATATGATTGTCTAGTTTTTAAAGGTGTTGTATATAACATTTTAACGGTACTATTTTCTTTAAAATTCGATATTTCCTAAGTTCAAAAACGAACGTCACGGTAACATTACTCTTGTAAGCAATCGTCTTTACCCTGGTTTTTACAATCAACGCCGTTACGATGTTAATACTATTACTAGCGAGTGAAATTAGGTTTGATCATAGCTTGATTCGAAGTCAAGTACTACATACTGAAACAGCACCTGAATGTCCAAGACCAGTGATGCGAGTATTTAACGTAGGTAAGAATTACAAGGTCGCCCGTGGGGACTGTTGAAAAGTTGAAATAAAAATATAATTTAAATAAATTATTTAAAGAAAATATTATTTAAATAAATTGTTTAAATTTGTACATTATGACTTGTTAATTTTATAACAATGAGTCACTAAGAAATAATTGTTACATCAGATATTCAGGAGTGACTAACCAAATATTGCCGCTCTGTATAAAGATGAGTGCCTGGAGTTTAAAAATTATCAATAAACATTAAAATTATTGGTAATGTACTCAAATACACTCGAGTATAACTTAGTTTACGAAAATTTCCTTTCTTTTTTCGATTATAGGCTACCCTTTAAACGCCATGATGTCTCGTCCCACATAGTATAAGTTTCTGTGGACGCCCTTGATGAATTATTTTCGAAGTCTCAATTGTGTTACTAGCAATTTTATGCAATTTATGAATTTATAGTAAAAAAACTGTTGGAAACTGCGTATGACCACGTGGAAGACAGAAATTAATTTACTCTCCGGAAGCAAGCAAGGGACCATCCCATCAATTCCGATCAAGGGCCCTAAGGCAGTGATTTTTTTAGCATTTCAGCACACTCCTGAGATAACATTAAAAGTAGCTCGGTACGTGTTGTATTATAACAGAATACCAAGAAATTGGTATTTAATAAAACAAAAAAATTCACTTTAGTAACATCAAACTATAGATTATTCGGAAAATATTGTTTAAAAATCGTAACTATTAACTCTAAATTCGTGATTTATTATTTCAATAGACTCCACCTCTACCCGAAGGAAAACAGGAGAAAAACCCGGTACAGGATGATTAATTAAATTAATTTTTCTTCAATTTTCTCTCTTTATGTGTGAGAATCGTTCACTTGTGTTCTGCTAATAATTCTTATTTGTCTGTAAGACACTTATGTCAACAAAAGGCTGCTACAGACACACAGCGTGTCATATTAAGGACGAGAACATTAAAAGCTGGGTGCCCGTTCGCGCCGGACATAGCGAATTAGCTAGGGTTGACCAAAGCATTATAGTAGAAACCAGGGATGACCAAGGAAGCATTGAGAACTGTTTTAAGTTAGCACAGATCTATTCTCAATTCATATGAGTGATATTTCATTTACTGTGCCAGGAGAGTTTTCCTTTCCATTTTCTGATCGAAATGTATATTCCGACTAATTTCCTGTGTTACAAAGACAAAATCAGATAAAACAGCCATTGTCAAGGAAATTGGCACATTGGTTTGAGATGATATTTAAATTATAACTTGATATTTTTGAGAGGGAAATTGTAGGGAAATTTTAACTGTCCTCGTAATGGAAAAAGTTTTTTTTCGAGTTTACCAATTTTTCATAATTTTGCAGAATTTTATGCATTGAATAACAATAGGTTAATAAAGTGCATTTTACCACCTTCTTGATACTCCATCTCCAAAGTTTATTTTAATTTCCAAATGAACTTACTTTTGAGAATGTCGTCTATGCGTCGGATGGAGGGAATTCCATTTCAGCATTTTTAGGCGCTCAGGGAGAGAGAAAAATTGAGGATTGTCACCAAAGTTCAAATACTTCTTAATTTACATTTCGTGGACAAGGCGGAAACATATAATTTGCCCGATTTGTTTTTGTAATAACCAACAAAAAGACATAACTACTTTCATTAAATTATTATATAAGGTCATATTATTAAACGATAACTTTGTAAATACTAAATACTAAATACTAAAAAAGTAACCTGCATGACTGCATTATCATTACATACGCAGGTTATAGCAAAGACAAATTTTCGATTGGAGAAGCAATCTGTTTCTCAAATACAAACAATGGGTAACCTTGAATACTTTTGATTCATTGACTAATAACTCAAAATAATGTAGAAAGTCACAAAATCTAACTAGAAAAGGAGTTAAAACAAATTACTCACAACCCTGTTTATTCAAAGAAAAGATAATTCATTGATATTAGGGGAAGATTTGACAGCGGACCTTTTCATTTATTCCTATAACAAGTTTAAATAAAGCAAATTTACAAAGAAAATGATGGTGACATGCTGAAGCGAGAACATTTCTTGGTGTTGTCCGTCCGAAATCCCGCGTAGGTGGCCGCACTCCACTTCCTACAATTTCATAGCTTCATTGATGTCAAAATCTCACTTACAAAAGTGCGAAATGCCTCATACCTTTGTATCATAGCATTTGACATATCCGTTATTAATCCATTATTCTTCATCTAATTCTAACGACATTATCTCGACCTTTATTTGTCATAAAAATACGCGATGGAAAAGGATGTAAAGTTCCTGACAAATCAGATACTCACTATCTTTACTCCTTGAGGTTTGAAGCACGAATCACCACGTGTCGCCGAATCAAGGAGACCCCAACAGGTTTGACCGATTTGTCAAATCTTCATAACCTTCTTAGCTCAAATAGCAATCTGACAATACATTTTAGTGGAATAATTGCATTTCTAGAAGAAACTAAATTCTTTCTACAAGCATTTGGGAGGTGCACAATTATTATTGTTAACTTACGCCATTTCCTTGAACTTTCGTGAATAAACAACTGGCTTATGTAATTTCC
The DNA here is from genome assembly GCA_002313205.1 of Laupala kohalensis. NCBI lineage: Eukaryota > Metazoa > Arthropoda > Insecta > Orthoptera > Trigonidiidae > Laupala > Laupala kohalensis. The sequence continues at coordinate 296,832 of NNCF01126416.1, read as the reverse complement.
AAGACAATTAATATTTTTAAAAATTATGGAGGATTTTATCACAAAATTATCTTAGAAACTTTTTAGAATGTTAACTTCAGGTGTTGATTCGCTTGTTTTCCCCGAAATGAAAGGTTCGGGTTTCAATTCCTGAACTATGGATGATTGATTTCTTTTGTTCGTACTCACTGCTATTGTTCGTACTCTAAAACAGCAAACCACCATATCGTCATCTCTGAAGAGATAATGGACTTGACATGTTGGCATAAACCGATTTGAATAGAAGGAACGGAAAGAACTTAAATGTTGCCTACTCGAAACCTTTATGTTTTGCCGTATAATTAAAATTGTTTTAAGTCTTTATCCTTGACTCGTCTGCCTGCGTTTCTAAAATATATGCCGTAGAAGATAAGTTTTACGAACTGAAATTTCACTGCCTTATCTATATTCTGAACTTGAACTAGAAATGCTTACAAAAATTTCATGTGCATTAGTCAGGCATTATCTTCAGACGTAGGATGTTGAAAGGGAAAATTATTTCATTGTTGTCTCACTGAGTAAAGGAAAGAGAATGTAGATTATGACAGTTGTTTCTAGGAAGTAAAATGGTATTCACCCGATTACTTCTGTCTACATAAGAAAGAAAGCATCTTGTAATTAACTAGAAGCAAACGTGTAAGATATGTGTGTAAATGTTCTAAATATAATTAGCGAGCTGCGGTAAAGAAAGAAACCTTGAGTATATCAATTCTTGGTGACGACTGATAAGATGTGTTTAATGAATCGTGACCAAGATAATGATACACAAAGAACATTAAAACATTTGAAATTTAAAGACACCACTAACTCTTACGATGAATTTAAACGGTTGTTTCAAGAGAAAACTTAGCACAATAATCTTGACTCTGAAAGTATGAATTGAAGGAAATCAATATGAATATAGCAGATTAATTTACAAGATTTGATTCACTGTGCTTCTCGCAAATGAGAATGACGTACGTAACGTTTCAGTTATTCGCGATAGCATTGTCAATACAAAAAAAAAGACATCTAGTAAGTACGTGTTTGGCGAACACGGGGCCCCGAGCTGAGTCTGGCATTACTCCCACTTACTTGTGCAATGCTCCTTCCTTTCTATTTTCTGACCTCCCTTGGTCACCTCTTGTTCTTTTCGATCTCGACGCTATTAGGGCTAGGGTATCTTTCATTTTCCTCTTTCCTCTTCTTTTTTAAAAAATGTTTTTAGTAAAGTCTTGCGATATGTTGGAATTTGTGTTTTGAGTTGTAATTCAGAAGGGTTTCTAGTGGGTATGGTTGAGTCATTCGGCGAGTCCCACACGCGGGGAGAGTCATGCTGGCTCTCCCTAGTGCGTAACTGCATTTTCCCTACCTGTACAAGTTTTAAGGGCTCTAATGACCTCGATGTTGACGAGCCCTAAACCCCCCCCCCCAAAAAAAAACAACAAAAAAACACGCATTTCTCGATAGTTTATTTCGCAAACCAATGGAAGATCATAAATTATGTACTATAAGTCTTTCTTCAATCATTTACTTCTGTATATTTTGAAGTGTCAAACATTTTATCTCATTACAGAACAAATGTTATTTAGCTACATAATTTCGTTGCTTCGTGACAAGCGAATGAAACGGAGAGGGCCGCCAATAAAGTAATGAGTTTTAGCAAGTTGCTATAATACTAATTGACGTTGCCCGGGGTTTGAAAACAAACTTGCAATCATTACTGAGCATTCTAAAATTTAAAATCACAAATAAAACAATTATTTAAATATTTATTTACAATGTTAAACAAACAAACAATAAAACAATTACATCAACATTCAAAGAAAAAATGGTACTGTGAATTGATATATTTTACCCAACAGAGGGATTTAAAACACCTTTGAACAGGTCTGGGATTTTTATAGGTCATTTTGCCCGGCGTTGACCGGAGTTCTTGTATATTATTCTAAATTTATATGTTAGTTTCCATATTTCTCTTCTTTCGTTGTTTTAAATATTCATTTTGTTTTATTTCATAAATGATGTAACGTAAGGAGTAAAGAATAACCGGTGGTTCCTTCCAAAGAGAGAAACCTTGGAGATATTGACAGGACACGGACAAATGAATGCATACTTGCAGAAAGCGCACGGGAACATGTCGATGTAAAGGAGGGCAAGAAACGGGGCTTCCCTCGCGAGGGGTTGCTGCCCTTAAAGAGGCGCTACCAACATTCTCATCGCACACGGCATCACAAAAGTTAGAAGATTCGAAACAAAGTATGGCTTCACTCCAGCTGGACACAAAGCACAACAGACAAGCTATGCGTTCCCAAATGAATCGTAACAACACAGACAATTTTGTTGTCTGAGACCTAATTAGAAGACCAAGCAAAGGTTGAAGCAAATGATGGTGAAAGTATTGCTTTGTCATTTAGAAATAATGGTAATACATCTTCACCTGATATATCTCACAAAGTCATCCTTAAATATATTTTGATTGTACAATGGTCTTTCAACTGCTCGATATACCAACTTATGTTTTGTTTGTCCTCACCCAAGTGCATTCATTTAAATACAACATAACTTTATCCTATGAATATTACTTGACGTCATCAAACCATGTCAATGGAACCATGTGTTACGGGATTGTGCCAAGTATGGAAGGGAAAAAGCGATCTATATACGGTAGTGTAGGAAACTGGATATGCTAGACACGAGAAACAAGGACAAACTAATATCAACGAGACAAAAATAGGAACTTTTCGAAAAGTACTGCGTTAAAATAGGAGAAAAGAGAAAACGCTGTATCAGGAGACAACGGCCTTCTCTGGTTATAAGCCGGAAGGGAGTGTAAATGTGACGAGGAATATTCGGAACGAAGAGAGTAATGTAGAGGAAAATAGATCTGTACAACCCCTGGAATGACTCTATTGCGAACAGGGGGTTAATTAGAGAAAATAAATCTTGTAATCGTGTTTATTTCAAAAATTAAACATCACGAAGAAAATCTCCAAAAACCCAGTTTTCAGTATTGTGTACCAATGTATTACATATTATTGAGTGTGAAATTACCAGTGAGAATACATTTTACATCGAAAGCTTCACGAACCAAGCGCACAGATCTGATTCTTTGGTTTCCATTTCATTTTTAGGTTATGTACTTGAAAACATCGTTCTTCACCACCATCATATAATTACTTCATATATAATTTTACTTTTACGATTCGGTCACGTAGATTCAACGTTCAGTGGATTGTCCACCTCACATTTCTCAATTTAACTCTGGCAGTCAAGTTAGTAAGATTTGTAGTCAAGTCAAGTGAAGATTCACATTTACTGATTAACATCCAATTTTAATTGTTTTTCTGCTCTTGTAATTTATCAATATTAACCATACTTTGCATTTTACTCGAAATAACCCTTAAGAAGAGTCCTTTGAAATTTAAAATTTTTCATCGATTACATTTTCCGATTTCCTTGTCCCAAGCACTTGGATTGCACTTTTCTTAGTATAGATTTTCGTAGTATAGAAAATTACGTAGCGCATAATTGCAGTAACATTGCATTTGTTCATGCGCTATAGAGGAAGACATGAATAGCTCTACCTGGGAGACGTTAATGAACTTATCAGTACAAGCACGATAGAGAAAAATCTAATAAGACTTCGTATAGATGCTGATGTGAGATTTGTGACGTTGCCATTTTCATCAAGCCGGAATTCCTACATATCGTCCTCGCTGTATATAGGATGCAAATGAAAGTTTATCTTTAAGTTTTCCTTTTCTGTCGTAGATGGAGCGACTCCGCACACGCGGGGAGGAGACGTTGTTACGAGCGCGTGAACTCCTGCGCACGTGCGATTGGCGACTCGTATCTGAGGCTCGCAATTCCGGAGACCATGTACAATGGACGACGGTTCCGGGCATGGGACGAATCTTACTACTCACGGTGAGGATTTAGTTTATGTAATTAATAATAATAATAATTTATTAATATGCAAGTGAGCAATGTTCGGTGGCAGATAGAAAAGAAGACATAATAAAAGCATACCTAATACAATAATAAGAGATTAAATGATAAATCATCGCCCAAATATCTATATAATACACACTCACGGTATAAAATGTTTAGAAAATTATACACAAGGTAACAAAAAGAAAAGTTACATTTAAGAAATTAATTATCTACATGAGTCCCATATGTGTGTATATTCA
>NNCF01126416.1:268649-292554 GCA_002313205.1 Laupala kohalensis | reverse complement strand
CTATATATATAAGTGGCAACGTTCTCGCTCGTCACTAAGTCATCCCGGGTTCGATTCCCGGAGGGGGCAAGAAAAAATTTGTAGCTTTTCAATGCAATGTCTCAGTTCATATAGCTGCGACTTCTGAAAAGTGCAACCTCTGCGACTCAACACCGCAGTTGTAATACTCGGAAACATCAATATTTCTGGATTCTATCTAGATGATGTTTCCCCCCTGGCTCAATGTGTCTAGTGAATAAACTCATACAGAAATGAGACTGACTGGCGCGCACTCTCGTGGTCCTTAGTTGGGCCCTCGTGGTCCTTGGCCGTAACGAAAATATGCTCCTCCTCCGTAAAAGTAGTTGCTATAATACAATTAAAAGAAATTTATAATTATAAAAAGTAAAACCAAAACAGGGTTGCTGTGAACAATCATGCACATTTCACTACACATCACTATACTAAACTACTAATCACTCTTGAGTATTTTCTATATTCTTAGACTCCATTCACCTTACTACACTGCACGTCACATTTGCTCATATTTCGAAGAAGCAAGAAGACGGTTGCGGGAACATATACTATTTTGGATAAGTTCGTAAGTGTCGCTGCAGGTAAATTATTCCAGTCTACAATGGTTCTGTTCACAAAGAAGTGTTTACCAATCTCCGTTTTCTGTTTTCTACATTTTATTTTACGCTTGTAGTCGTCACGACTAATGTAGTTCGGTTGATGGAGCCTAGCTTTCGCATTCTCCCATGTAGGCTTTAAAGAAAGCACAAAAACGCGCGAACTTCCTTCGATTGGAAAGTGTTCCTCACTCTAAATTAATATCACGTGTGATGTCCCTAACAAAATTTGCGCTCTTTCTTTGTATCCTATCTAATTCACTGATCTGACCCTTCTTACACGGTACCAGCAAGCAGCTCCGTATTCCATTAGTATAATTGTTGAGACTATTGAACACTGTAGTATAGTGTTAATGCAAATACACTTTCCTTAACTATCTCTGTCTTCCATTTGGGCGATCGCAGATGGTGGAATATTACTTTCCAATACTCTCACATTCTGAAAACACTTTTATTAGCTCAAGAGATCGTTTGCTTAGGACTAACGAACTTTTACGGACGAACAGCACATATTTTGCGATTAAAGCGTAGTAAGTCTTGAATTAATTTGATTATGTAACGGACGTTAATTGTAGTAATCTATTGCTCTTAGATGGAATTTTAAAGTCAAAATTGCAATGTGCCAGAGACTTGGAATTAATGTCTATAAACTCTAATTTCACAATAACAAAACATGGAAAATGTTATTTTGTTCAACTTCTTTTTTTTTTCAACATAATAATATGTTTAATAAACATTTAAGATGTTTACAATCTTATTCCCATTTTACGTAGTAACGGGTCTCAAAGATTAGGTCTAAGTACGGTAATGCAACCTTCAACACACGAGTGTATTAAGGTCTAGCATTTTATTTTCTCGATTTAAATAATTTTTGGAGTGTCACATTTTAATTTCATCAAGTAGTAAATTGTTTCAGACACGGTTTTTTGGCACCGTTCTCATCAACATTTGTTTGTATTCTGCAGAAAAAATGTGATTCCTATATTACGATTGCGTATGTCAAATAGGATTTAAAAATGACTTTCATTTTCTGTTCTTGTTATGTTGTAGGCGACTTACAACTGCAAAGCTGACAAACTTTGGACTGCTCTTTGTGGAGATATTGACAGGTTACCCAAATGGTGTAAAATTTTTGCTTTGGCACATGTACTAAAGGTAAGGGAAATTGATGCTTCATTAACTTTTTTTTTTTTTTTTTTCTATTCGATAGTTCAGTGAAAAAAATCTAATAATTCTGATTTCTGAATTTATTTTTTATAATAATGAATTAATTCAATTATATATTAATAAGTTAATTTAAATTATATAGCTCTGTTAAGTACATATCCAATTTATGAGCGGTAATATGTGAGACTATATTTAGTATTTATTATGGAATACGAATTTCAATAAGATATTGGCTTAAAGGACCCATGTTCACATATTTATTGGATGCTGTTGAATACATCAATTGGTAGGTCAATGTAGAGGGCTTAGAGTTTGTATAAAGAACACGTTGGATTCCCCTTGCTACATTGAAACACGAATTATGGTGCGGGAGAGTTCCCACAAAGTGACCCGATATGGCAAGAGATAAGGTTAAGTTTCGTTCTGCGTGTTTTTATACCACTCGAGCACGGAAAGGAGTAATTACTCATTAGCAGGTATTTTGTTAAATGAAATTAAAAAACGGGGAGGAGTTTTCTTTTTCTTAACGTACGAGAATCTTCTTCCTTTTGAACAATTTGCCGGTAAAATGTTCGTGAGGATAAGGGATTTCCAACCATCCCACGCTTCACTGGTTCCATACTTGTTACGATGAAGCGTTTTTTTACCTGCATTGCGAGGAAACATTGAAGAAATCCAAGGTCTACGCATACGTCAGAGATAAAAGCAACCAGAAGCAATCACAGCGACTTGCAATCAGTTCATTCCAATTGAAATGATCCTTTATCTACAAGTTTTACGTGTGTACGGTTCGAAATGTCGACCTCGGGCATCGATACAGAGTACTCAGGCGTTATCGGAACCCATGGTATCGATACCCTTAAGTAGCGATACTACTCTGTATCCAGTTCTTATGAATATACATTTAATTGCATCTTAGATGTATCGGAATGTGTATTTACTCGAATGTATTGATAATTTATTTACATTAAACGGAACAATTTCCTTCAATATTAAGATGTTTCACAAAAAGTATCAATGCAAAATTACTTGATACTTTGTATCAGGACAACCCTAACACTACTGCGATGCATCACATAAAAAGTATAAATTCCAAATTTTCTTCATAATGGTTTAAAAGCAATGATACATGTTGCGCACGTAAGTATGTGCTTACTTGTGGGTGACTACCTTGAAATCACAAATCGGATTTTTTCCCTTCTATTATATCATTTGATATTCGTTTTTGCATAAAAATAAGGGAGGAGCAAAACATTGAGAATTGAAGCCAGAAGTACCTATACCTACTCGATAACTTAAATCTGAGAATCCATTTGTAAGTATGAATATAGAAGTCTGAAGTATCGATACTTGTGTGATATCGACAGCATCGTTCGAACCCTATACATGTCGTCCAGGGCCACCGAAAGGATTTAGAGAGGCATATTTTGAATTTGGAACTCTCTCATCCCTCCTCTTCCTTCTTTCAACTCTTTTATCCCTTCCCCCATTTTGCAGGTCTATATAGCCAATCGAAGTACAAACATATTTCAAAATTCTTTTACGCACATATTTAATTGGCGTATCATACTTAGCTCGTGAAAGTGACTTAAGGATACTTAGTGAATAATAAGTAAGAGGTTATTTAAATAATGTAAGCTTATTATATCACACAAACAAACCTAACGATTCTTCATTTGCACTGACTTTCATATCAATGATGAATTAATAAAGAAATATTTATTGACATGGAATTATCAACAAAATTTTATCGGGGTGTCCGCACTTCCACTGAACCGAAAATATGGCATTGTTTTATAGCGACAACTTATAATTTGGTATTAAAGTGTATTTTATATATCATCATTTGAGGTTCCCCTAATGACCCCATTTTTTCAGACCTGGGGTGAACCGCCCTTCGGTGGTCCTGGTGTGGTTTAATAGTCTCTGCAGTTACAGACTTCATAAATCGTTGAACATCAGAAGGGAAAATGTCAGACTGCAATAAACAGCTTCAGGGAGTCTGTGAGGGGTAAAGGGTGTAAATTTTTTTTTTGATTTTGCAACAATTTCACAGACGGTGGATTCCCAGACCGATGTGCTGTACCATGAAACTCACCCGGCTGGTGGTGGTTTGGTCTCGCCACGTGATTGGGTCACATTACGCCACTGGGAGAGAGAACACGATTGGTTCCAGCAGGCGGCAGTGGGTGTCGACTATCCAATACGAGATCGCAAGAAGAACATGGTGCGGTAGGTAACATCTGCCGTCTACTTCTTAAGGCTATTTCACCGTGGTAGCGGTGTGACTGCTTGGATGTATGTTGGATGTGTTTCCAAAATTGTTTTGCCATTCAATTAAATTAAACCATCTTAACTAAGATATATCTGGGTTTTACTACATCGCGTAAAGCGTCACTCCTTGGCTTTGCTGTACAGATACAACATTCTACAGGGAGAACATACACATCATTTTAATGTACGTCTCAGTGGAAACGAATGTCAAGAGGATAGACACGTTTTGGTATTAAAATGCCGTGACTCGTAAAAAAATCGTAAAAAGAGTAATATATTTGTGAAATCCAAATAATTGGTTTTCTCGAAGCTTAAATGACATTCTGGTTGACACGCTCCAAGGATATTTTCGTATCTTTATTGTTGTTTTACGGATGTGTTGAACTAGTAACTGCGCCTTAAGCGATGTGTAGCATAAGGAATTGCACCTTCATAAACGCACATCTCGAGAAGACTAGTCTCATTGACATAACATCTATGACGTCGAGTTGAGGATCAAATGAGAAGAGTACACGTCTGGGTGTATACACGTCTGGGTGTATACACGTCTGGGTGTATACACGTCTGGGTGTATACACGTCTGCGTCAAAGAGACATTTAGTTTGGTTTCTCTGTATTTCGTTATACTCCCATTAATGTAGTTTTACTTGCTTCTGTTAGTCTACTTATCATTATTATGTTGAATTCCCTTATTATTATCATCATCAATAGTTGCAATAATCAATGGAATTTAGTGTTTGCAACCCAACATTCTTCGTACTAATCGCATGGTTTGAAGCCAGACTCTTCTGGAACTTAGTACACATTTCAAAGAGGTGATTCCAAAAATAAATAAGTTTTACTGTCAAAAAAGCAAACTGCGTATGATCACGAGAGGTATAATAAACTAAGTTACTCTCTGGAAACAAGTAAGGCCTATCACTTCAGGGTCCAATATGTGGAAGATTTAATATTTTTAATAGGAATTACTTAATAATTATCACTGTTAACCATTTATTATTCCAAAATGAACTGTAGATATTATACTCAGTAAAAAGTCGAGATTGACATTCGCACTCGTGGAAAATCCGCCACTACCCAAGAAAAACCCGGACCAGAATGGTATTGCTTACACCACTCTTATACCTTTAGTTTTCTTTTTGTGAGGAGTATTCGCGTCTTTTAGAGGGACAACAGACCCTGGATGAGTCGAATCTTTGGCAAATTCAGGAACAACCCTATTCACGGAATGCTTCAAATGATATATTTTGGAGCCTTGGATTCTAGAAATGAATTTCATAGTAAATATATACAAGCCAAACCCGTACACAGTCCGTTAGAACAGTTATGAATAGTATATGATAATGCACAATGGAGCCTCACGTAACTCATTTGCTCTTCTCTACGAATATTGTTTATTCCTGCATAGACACTTCAGCACAGTCAATTTTTAGAACAGAAATAGTCAAGCAACATCCTTTTCATATATGTGAGTCGAATAGCAATTTTTCTTGATGTAATTTTGAAGTGCTGTAATCTTGGAAGGATAAGGTGAAAGACGAAATATTAGGAAATCGCAGACACATCGTTTAGTGCTCTAAAGTATCGTTCTTCATTTGCGTGGTATACTCCGTCCGGTTTTGCAGAAAAGGAACTAAAACTTTCCGGGACAATTGCCTATTAATATGAATGATCATTATAATAATACCGTACCTGATTCTGTTTAGGAATCTAGTTTCTTACTCCAAATTTTCGATGACGTCTCAAAATGAATCTTGGCGGAAATACTATTCCTAAGGGGTACAACAGTGAAAGTTCAGTTTCAAAACGTTCAATATTTTTTGGGTGATTTGAGTTCAAGTCAAGTTTTTGTCGACGTCATCCGGTAAAAAAACTTATTCATGTTATTCATTAATATCCACAGTAATAAATGTTGAGTTGGTGTATAAATTTCCCATATTTTACTAAAAATGAATGTGACAGAAAGCCGACAGAGAAGGTTACAACGTATTTACAACGATTTGTCTTTCCTCCAAAACATAGCGTCTAGAAACTTCTCCATCACTGATAATACAGGACAAAGCCTCGTTTATTAATTGGACTATCATAATGCATTTAATTTTAGCGCATTCGCTTCTGTAGAAACAATATCAGTTTATTTAAGCTTGAACAATGCGCAAGTCCAAGGTTGATACACAATAAAGAAGAACCATGCGGATTTCCAAGTTTTATCTCGTTCTTCATGAGTTGTTTCGTTGTCAAAAACTCAAATGACCGCAACTTCTGTGTTGATATAATATATCTATATTTTTATAAAGTTATAACATATTTATAGTCATAAACCTAGATATGTATGTTGAACTTAATATTAATTTTATGTTAACCCTATTTTGTTCGAGGATATAATAAAATACGATGGGGGATTGTTTGCTTGACTTACGATATTTTACTGGACATATAAGTTGGATTTGGCTGGGGGGGGCGGAATTTGAAGGAAAGGACCCCATTCCAAAAAATAAATAATGCTGTTATATTTCGACTTTTTCTCAAATTTCAATGTAATTATGAAGTACCTCTCCACGTAAATAAATATTAAGTTAAATTTCTTGAATTCTGAAAATTACAATGTGTATGTATGTCGCGTAATTTTTCTCAGAAACGACTCTAATGATTTTGGTGAAATTTGTAAAATAAAATTTTAGATGTAAGAGAGATGTAACATGGTCTCATTTCTGTATAGGGTAATCTTCATACTTACCAATATTAGAAAATACGTGTATTAAGGATTCCTATTGTGAACATTACCGTCAATACCTCTTGAAACCCAAATATATGGAGACAAATCGATAGAAATTGGAGTCTAAATATGAGGGGAAATTAACGTCATGGACGACATTGACAGTGAAGTCCCCAAATTACTGAAATAAAAGTAGATATTTAATTAATAAATAAAATATAAGATAATTTTCGATTTTTTCATTTTAAAGAAAATATTTTATTGGACTTAATAAAAGGTGAAGAGATACTGTTATACAAGTGTCTTATTAATTAATTTTTTACACGTTATATGTAAAACGACGTTTATGTTTGTTGAGTCTTTTTATTCATTTTTTTATATTGCACCGGTTTAAGGGTGCCTTTCGAGAGGAAACGATGATTCTCCATATCGCAAAGGTTTGCAAGCACTTTGTTCGTATCTGTTGCAGAGGTGACACTGTGATCAGCTTGTATTCGGTGAGCACTTTGCCATCACCCGACACACAAGGAGAAGTGACGGAGACCACAGGGTGTACAGCAAGTGGTGACGGAGAGAGATGCCGCTTGCAGTTTATGACTTGCTGCAACATGGGTGGCTGGTTGCCCATGAAGGTCATCGAGCGTTTCTATGTTGCCTCGTGTCTCAGTCTGGCAGCTGACTTGCGCCAACACGTGGAGAAATGAGTTAAATCCCTTGCTGCTTGGAAGCGCTATCTGCTTCATGTCTGGTACTGCAGTCTGTCGGTGCAGACGTAAACTACTATGCCAAAGCTCATGAAATGGACAGAACGAAATCTTCGCTGTAGAGAAACCGTGATCAACTTATCGACTGTTTCAGCGAAATACTATCCGCACGAAAAAAAAACAGGAATTAAATATTAAATATGTTTATACTTAATATACCATAGTATCTCATCATTTACATTGATTTCTGTGCGGTCTAGTGTCTCTGAGCTTTTGAGCCGAATCGTTTGCAGGTTCCAAATGCGATCTCCTAATTTAAGGCAATTCATGATTTTAGTAATCAATACAAGTAAAAGACCCACGTAACAAACCTATATCTTTTTATTGCAAGATATTTTCTCTCATTTATTTGGGTTGGGACTGTTTATAATCTTATCTTACCCACCAAATCCTCCTCTGCATGGACGAATTCACAGACCATGATGCCAATTTGTTGCTGCAAAATATAGTGATTTTTTTATTTGACTAAAATAATTTCGCGAATGTTACCTTCTATATTTTCCAATCATATTCATTTTTACTAATGACTAACTACCTTACCTCAATAAAGTTTCATAGTGAAGAATTTCTCGACATTGCTTGCTTAGAAAATGTTTTTTACCCAAGGACTTGTTTTATTGTTGTGGAGAATTTTAACAATTTTAAACTTCCCTCTCTTCGTATAATGTTTTGTTTTCAAAATTATTTGCAAACTCGCATTACATTAAAAGTTGATAAATCAAGGGAATGTGCTTGTTTCTACAAATTTTCGAAGCTTATCGATGAAATATTTAACTACTCGTATACCAAAATGAAACATGGAAAACAAATACCTATTGAAATAAGTAAATTTTAGCAGATTGCGAGGGAAAAATCGTGATATATTGTCGTTACGAATGGTTTTACTCTTCTTTTTATCAGAGTTAAAGTGTCTTTGTATCGATCAGTTTTTTTTTATATTCAAAGTGACAGGCATTTGTATTAACATTTGAGTTTGGTTCTCAATTTTATTTTCTACATCTTCACGAGAATGAATTCAATCTCTTTTCACGTTTTGTAGTTATGAGCGTTTGATGCTGAATTAGTTCGTAGAACGTCACAGTTAATCGAACGCTACTTTTGCATTAAACTTTTATGTTATTAAGTACGTAGAAAAATGTTTCGGTAGTCAGTATCATATAATGTTTTTACTGTAGAGTGATTAAACTAAGATTTTGATTGGTATGATTGAAACCCTCAGTACCTTATCTCCGATGCAAAATGAGTCATGAAACTCGATTTTAACATGTGTACAAAATTTCAAAAGCAGCTGAGGTATCGATATTTCTATTTATTGCAACTTATCGATGTGGGACAGTTTCCTTCCTTGACTCCTAAACGGTAAAGCCATTGGTGACCTGGGACAGTTACACGAACCGTTTCCTGTTATAAATAATTGATGTAAGATCGAAAATAATTTTAACTTGCGCGTTCGAAGCAAGAAAAACGAGATAAATGTTTACAATTATAATTCTATATACCTTCTGCAATGTAGCTGTTTTTTTTAAATGTAATACGCACATGGTCAGAAAAAATGAATTCCATTGTAATCTGCTCGATATGTACATAAATCTGAATGTCGTCCTATCAAAACATTGGTCAACATCAGCCATGTCCAACTTACCTTAGGCCGCGAACCACTTTCGATGCATTATCGATCGATCGGGCCGGCACGGGATGAGGTTTGGCAAAATGTTGCCGGAAGATTACAACTAAAAGGTGATATTTAATTTGAATCACGATAATTTGATTTATATCAAAAAATTTATATTATTTCAATCTGGAAATATTAAATAGTATATTTCTTTATTTTTCAAAAGTATTTTTAATGACGGGGTAATTCCGAACACAACATATACAGCACCAACTTGTGCCCCCTAACATTGGATGAAAAAATTGATGTAAAAAATACTATATCTCGGGACCGTAAAAACGTTTTGCGGTGTCTCTTTACTAATGATTTGATTTGTATGGACTTCACAGGCTTCCTGTTAATGGAAACTGAACTGTTTATTTTACTGTATCGCATAATATAGGACCAAGGTAATCGTTACATCATGACTGATTTGTTTACCAAATGTAATCTTATTTGTCGTGCTTAAGAATCTGCATATTTTTACAAATTATCTGATCAAAGAATAATTAAAGAGATCAGTTCATATTATTCCTGGATGTTGTCCAAGATGTTTACTCATTTGTATGATTTGTAAATCTACATTTGCACTTTATTTGTGTATTCTTTTTCCACATTCCTTATAATGGAATATTACTGGCAGTGTTTAACAATCAATGCATATTTTTATTGACTGAACAAAGAACTTACAACAGGTCAGTTTATGTGATTCCTGTTTGCTGTATTCAAGATATTTACTTATTTTTTTAAACAGTCATTTGTATGATTTATATGCGTATATTTGTGCATGATTTGTATAGCTTTATCCACATGACATTTTTATGAATTTCTTGTATGTACTAATATTAACATTAAAATATTCAAAAGGTTTGATTCTTTGAATGAGAATCGATTTAAAATATTCATTATCTGATGAAAAGTTCCTTTATTTACAAATTACTTACAACTCCAGTACGTACAAATATACCAAATACAATTATTTTTCTAATTAAATAGAAGTATATTTTAATTTTTGTTTTATTTGAACGGGTGTTGCGCTCCAAAGACCCTCAAATAAAAAATAAGATATTTGTAACTGAAAATATATTTCAACAGAACTGTTCTGAAATTTGTTTATCGCGGAATACGAAGTCAAAGATAAAGTCAACTACAGATCTCTAGTCAGAAATATATTGCGGTGTGCCCAGACATCTTGGAAACATTTTCATGCAGTTAACTTTGACGTTATTTGCCCATAAAGTACTTTGAAAATGTGTTTACTTCTTTGATTCAAATAGTTGATTCATTAACTTCTTTTAAATTAACAATATTTTATAAAAATAAAGTTCTTTCATTACAAATTACGGAAAGTTTTCGGAAGGGCCAGGGACTCCTATATCCCCTCCACCCGCAGCCTATGCGCCTATCGCACAAGTAACACAAAACATAAAAATGCTGTCGGTCAGCTTGTGATCACCAGAAAAAGAAAAGAAATTTAACACTGATATCGTACCGCCTTATAATACACAATAGGCACCTTCCCTTTTCTAGAAGTTTCCTTAAATTGAAGGAGTCACTTTTCACAGGGAGGAGGGGTGGTTAACAGTATCTCATTCATGAGTCACACTCATATTCGACCGTCATGGAGCTGTCTCGTGATGTCACAAAAAATGACTCAAACTCTTTGTGTTTAATATTTAAATTTAACTCGGAAATTTTAACAGAATCGATTTACCAGTGGAATGTATCGCTAAGGGTTCAAATTATATTTTCAAAAATTCATGTATATACATATACACACACTATTTCTGTGGATAAAGAAAATTCAATAAGGCTGTCCAGGAAAGTATAATACATAATGCCAACTTCAACGAAATGAACCTCAAACTCATAGGGAAACTGCCATCTCGGGAACCACTCTGCGTTTGTGTAATCTTCTAATGTTTTGTGAGGTTAGTGTAATACAAAAAAATCACAAATTAATAATGAACGCAAAAACAAATTAGATCCAGTATGAAAATCACACGGTACGCCAAGATGTCATCGAACGATGTGAGGAGCATGTCGCACAAGAAAGTTGGGTACAAATACAAATGAAAATTTCTTCGAAATTACTTAGTGCTTGATTTGTGCGTCGTAAAATTTTTATAGGTATGGTTGCAACGCTGTGTAACACTTCAAGAATTAATGGATACCACTGTAAATCCAGCTTTCAATGATAAAATATCTCCATGCAAGTAAAAATAAGGTCGTTTAATTCAAAAACTAACTTTACGCTTTCTCTACTTATGTTTGTTAGGGTGCCCTGTGGCTACCTACTTTTACCTGAATCGCAGTACAACAAGAATCCCGTCATTACTTTCATTCTACAACAACATACAATGAATAACTCACGCTAAACAAAGCCCCAATATCCGCGTCAACAATAGGCCGGATGTAGCCTCTGCTTTTGAGCTGTTGTTCGTCCATTCGGCCTCTGTTTACGGGTGATGATTTTTGGATTGGTGCATCGTAGTTTGTCTTTGAAACGGACGGTTCCAGATGAATCGTTCAGTAACGTTCGTCGTCCACTGCTCAACCCGCCCACCGTGCTCTATGCGACATCCAAGAGCTATGCCCCACACCTCCGTGAAGTTGGCGAAAGTGAATCAAAAAAAGTTGATCAAATTTGACCTAAAAGGTTTTCAATGAAAGAAGAGAATTTGTCACAACTTGCAACATCAACACATATTTAAATAGGAAATCATCAACATATTTAAATTCCCTCAAGTACGATACTTCATTTGTGTGCTTTACGCAAAAAAGGACCAAAAAACTCTAGGACATTTGCGAATTAATGTTTATGATGATAGGTTTGGTACAGAAAATTGTTGAAAACTGATGAGTGAGTCCGTTGTGTACGGAATGTCCGTAAGTGCGTGCATACGTTAACATAAAGTGCTGCCATAAAATATCTTCTCGATGCTCGAAGAATAATCCATAAATCAACTGGTGCACATCAACTTTAGTCATGTTAACGACGAAACTGCTTGTTTAGAATGAGTAATTGGGCTCTTAAATTATGATAATGGTTTGTTTACTTATGCAAATTTTCAAAATTACATAACGGGATTGTGAGTTCTTGCAATTTGTGTGTCAAGTTAAAATGTGCGTCAATAATGATCTTCCTCCGCGTGAAAATAAGTGCTAATAAATGATCAAGCCTATAAAACTTGCTTGTTTTCACACCTCTTGTGAGAGGTATTACGTTTTTCACCGAGATTGTTATGTTTTTAATTATAATAACTTATAATATATCAAGGTGACATTAAAGACGTTAAATTAATTAATTGAACGATAGTGGAGATATGTCCTGAGACATTGTAGTTAAGGTCACGTAGTTTGGGACAGACAACTATGGAATTATGCATATATTTCTTCTGTGTACCTACACGTGGAGAAGATATGTGATAACATTCGGCGAGATGAGTCGGGAATCGAAAACAGGGCTCAATCGCAGGGGTTTTAACCACTACACTACAGGTTTGCCTTCCATACTGAACACAATTTCCACCCAGGCAGGAGTCTCGATTCCGTTTCCCGCCTTGTCGCAACTTCCACCTGGGTGAAAGTTATCAACTATGGGGTAGTTGCACTTCTTTTAATCGTAATATATTAAAACGCAAAATATTTTATACTTTATTATCGCTTCAATTTCAATATTTCTTACCTGTACTCAATCTAGGTGTCCACAATCTCTGTAACTACTAGTCCTTGGTTCCCATTTCCCACCCGGGTTTTCTCCAGTTTTCCTTTTGTGCTTGTACCTGCCCCTCGAAAGAAAATTTGAAATGAAACCCGTGAGTTAAAGCTTACACGATCAAATAACGATGGTAGCATGGTTGAATTTTTGTTGTTGTATTGTTGTATTTGTAAATGTGCAATGTAGCGTGCTATTGAAGCTTATCTACATGGAGCGATAGGAGTTATGAGTTGGGTGGTAGGTCATTGTTAGTAGGTGGGCCGCTTAGCTGGGTTTACCAACAACTTGACCCACGTGGAGGGGTTAGTAGAAGTAATTAGTATTAGTTATTGATACTAGGAGGAGGTGGATAGAGGAAGGAAGGTACCCCACCAGTAACCACAGCTATATGAACTGGGACATTAATGGCGTAGCAACAAATATTCTGGTTCCACAGGGAATCGAACCCGGGATGTCTTGGTGATGAGCGACAACACTACCACCCGAGCCACTGGTGGGGTATGTGGTTGAATTTACTATACAGTAAACACATTCAGGGAAAGTCTACCGCGAGATAAGTTATATAAGTTCATATTTGTAAATTTACCGAAAATTGACTCCTCGTAGTTCTGGAACTATAAATAAAAATCAGGATCATGTTTATAGAGTGGGACGCATTTATACAATATCAAAATTTATGCAAATACAAGTGTATCATACTGGTGTTATGATAAGACTTGTCATACTCCCTGTTACGCATGTACGAATGTTTGCATAAATGACTGTCAGGATTGCCGATGGAGTTGTGGCTCAATCAAAGACAGGAATTGTTGAGGTTTGGTCATACACGTCATCCATCAGATTGCCAAAGTTTCGACTTTCATCAAGTAATCTTCAGAACTCTCTGCGACCATCGCGAAACATCATACATCGAAATTAATAAAATCAAATTTATTTTGGGACCAAATACGCAGTTAGTAAAAAAGTATTGTTCTTGACTTTTTTAATAGCGTAGTCACATTGTTTACTAGTCCAAGACCAAACTTCAGGATATGAACATTCGATCTGGTCCGATATCACTACACTATCTTATATATCTTTCATAATGTTCTCAAGATTGTGTGTTATCTCTGGAAGCATCAACTCACTTTCTCTTCTCGAAACTTCTAGATGCTATCAGCTCGCGCTATCAACAACCTGTGGTGTATCGACGAGAGATAATTGAATCATTCTCCATAAATAAATAAACAAATTTATTGTCAAAAATGTAGTTACAAACTGCATAAGACCACGTGGAGGACAATAAACAAATTCACTCTCTTGAAGCAAGTAAGGGACCATCCCATCAATTCCAATCAAGGGTCCTAAGGTAGAGGAATTTAACATTTCAGCACACTCCTAAGATGATAATAAAAATAGTTCGGTACGTGTTATAATATTAACAGATTACTAACAAATTTGTATTTAATAAAATACAAAAGTTATTGCATAAGGGTTCTTATAAACTATAGATTTTTAAAATTGGGGTTTTAGGTATAGATTACTCGGAAAATATTGTTTATAAATCGTTTTTACTAAAATAACTCTAAATTTGAGATTAATTATTTCAATAGACGCCTCCTCTAGGTAAGAACCTTTAGAGTTAGAATAAAAAATCCACTTGTACCCGAAGGAAAACTAAAGAAAAAAACGGATCATGATGGGACTTCAGAATTAGTGTACACAACCGTGCCAAGGTTGAGTACCCATATTCATAACAATAATCATTAACATCTTCATTGTCCCTGGTCTGGTGCAATGTCACACTCACCATTATGAAAAAAACTACAATTTCGGAACAAATCTTACAGATAGCATTAAACGGCCCTTGGTTCAAAAGAATGACAAAAACTGCACAACTATGAAATAAATTTCATCCGTAAAAGAATCGCACAATTTCTTCTCTTATCTTTCCTCAGTGCCCAGGTCCTGTCTTGCATTAACGAGGCATAGATTCTCCTCCCAAACTCAGATTCCATTCCATTCATTCCTAAACAAATTCTCAGACGTGACGTAAGACATTTATGTATTCGTAAATTCTTGTTTCACTTACATCCGCATAGAAGAAAACTTACTATACTCTAGTAATATTTTTGCATTTTCTGGTCAAATAAAAATACGCCTATAGTTTCCCCCACTCTATTTTATAATGTATTTTATGTTACCTTCTGTAGAGCAATTCACTGATCGAAAGAAAGTTCTGTACTAATGATATCTTAATACTAGTGATAATAAATTGTGGTGTATTAACAATAGAGATATGAATCATTCTCTGTGATAATATTCATTCATAAATCTTCATGGATAGCTACTGAAAAATTATTGTGTTTATGACTCTCTCATCAATTTGGTAACTTTGCATTACCAATACCATCTTAACCATTCGCTTGTAATTATTCCTTATACGAAAATATACAAGAAGGGATTTCTTTCCCTGTGTATTCGCCCATTTCCTTCCTACTCTAATCGATCGAATAAAACAGAGTTACGTGGAGTTCTGGGACATTCTGTATGATGATACGATTAATACAAATATTTTGTAGATTTACCGTTCCTATTAATTGCACGTCGTTATATATTTCTAAAGATATTGTCAAACTTTGTCAAAAAACCGGTTGCAAACTGCGTATGACCACGTGGGGGCAATAAACGTAGTTACTCTCCGGAAACAAGAAAAGGACCATCCCATCAATTCCGATCAAGGGTCCATGGGTAGTGGCGGATTTAATATTTACAAAAGAAATTATTTGATACATACGTACTGCTATCCATTAATTATTCAAAATAAATTGTAGATATTAATGCAGTAAAAATTCGACATTAATAAAACAAAAGTGTTAATGACATTCCTGTACAAGGAAAATCCGCCATTACCCGTAGGAAAACCGGAGTAAAACCCGAACCAGGAAGAGAGCTTATGGGCGTATTATTTATGGTCTAGGAACTCGTAAACATGAATTAAGGCGGCTCTGCACATACGCTATTCGGCGAACTCCGAGCAACTGCTCGCCGAATAGCGACTAGTGTGGATGGGTTGTTCGCTATTCGTCGCATCACGAACATCGGTGCTCGCCTTTTCCCGCAGCGTGTCTGTCTTTTGAGACACATCAAAGGAAGCCGAGCATATGCGCATATTCACGAGTGGGCTGTTCGTGGTACTGTCCACTTATTCGTGCTTTTACGAATACCAAGGAGTGCGAGAATACTAGTCGATACGAGTATTATTACGGGTATTTAGGAGTAGATTTCAAGATATTTACAGAGTATAATCGCTGAAAAAACTAATTATGTGTAATTTTTCTCCTTATCATACAAAGTAATAAGTGTTTTTAGTAGTGATCAAATAGAGAAATTGGAAGTAATAAAGTAGTGATGGAGTAACTTCATTTATTATCTCCAACGTGGTCATAGGCAGTTTACAACTGCTTTTTGACAATAAAGTTTATTTGATGTGTGATTTAAATACATCCACAAACATTTCTATTAACTTTATTTTACTTTCTACTTTAGTAGTTTTACCATATATTTCCTGTACACGATCCATGCATAATGCATGTAATAATCCATGCATGGGCGAGGCTAGAGAAAATTTAAAAAAGAATAATACTATTGTAAAAATAAATAATAAAAATATTACATGAATTTTGAATAAATAAATGGAGTGGGATGTCGTGGAGACACAAATTAAGATAGTTATACAGTATTGATTCTTTTATAGTTAATAAAAACAATAATTATTATAAGATCCTTTAAATTGGAGAAAATAAATTACTATAGCCAAATCCGTACGGAATAAAAAATAGCGTATTAATGATTTAATTTCATTGATTGAATGAAGATTAGATAAGACCCATTTACTTAACAACATTTCACAAGACACAACTACATACGCAGCAGAATGTGTGATTACTTCAGATTGTATCTCCGTAACCTCTAATCACTAACAGGAATATTCGTCGTTCCCAGTGCGAGCACGTGCTCGGCAAATTGCATATGTCTGAATCAGTTTGCTCGCCAATAGGCGGATACTCGGGAAATACCCCGAGCAAGACGCGATTACTCGGGATTCACTGTTCGGTTGCTCGGAGTTCGGCGAATCGCGGATGTGTGGAGCCGCCTTTACGCGTCCTTTCATCCCTCACCAGTTGGAAGAGAAGACCTTGCTATTGGCCAGGGGCAATATCTTCAACGTAGTAGTTGTGACACCACCTCGCGTTTTGCGATTGCTTTTCTATCACGCCAGAGCATCTGAAGATCGCTTTAGGAATTGTTGGTCTCCCGCCACGAGTAACAGGCACAGCGTAAAAGACGGTGACGTTGCTTGTATCAACGTAGAAATTATATAGAACATGGATGAGTTTAGCTTTAAATACTAATGACACTTCAATGGAGAGAAGGACGCATGAAATGCAGGGGTTTCGAAACAAAATTCTCTTCAATCCAAAAAAAAAAGAAGAAAGTAATATCTCAGAATTTGTGGTCGATGGTCCCTATGTTTCGGATATTTTCACATTCGCATGAGGTCGGGTTCTTTGAAAGTCAACTTACTATCAGATTTTATTGCAAGCACATGAATATACAGTATTTTTAAAGATGACACGAATACATTCAATCAATAACTCTCCTACACTACTTATTTATGCACTAAATACTACTTATTTATTTGATTTTTCTTATATCTTTATAACATTTATTATTTCTAAAAAATCATGTTTTGAGTTTTGGCTCATCCAACTTATTTAAACAACGCAATAGAAATAATTGAATAGAGAAATAAAATTTGGAGAAATAAAAAGTGATGGATAACAAAAGTGACGTTTTTTCCCCTATGTATGGACAACAGAATGCCCATTGAGGATCTTGATTAGTACGTGTTGTTCCTGCTTTGAAGAAATAATACAATACTTCCCAATTGCTTTTTTTTTTCGTAATTAAATATTTTGAACTCTAATAGATCGAGATTCTTATTTTCTTGAACACCTGTGTTGCTGAAAATCTGNGGGGAAAAAAGAATCAGCCAAATATTTCGTTCCTATCGTCACGATCGCGAGTGCATTCAAAAATTATTATTTTTGCAGTTGGTCCGAATTGGTCCGGGTTTTGCTCCGATTTTCCTTCGGAAAGAGGCGGATTTCTTATACAGGTTCTCTAGGTTTTTGTCTAGGGGCGCGTTTATTGTAACAATATATCGTGAATTTAGTGTTATTTCAATTCTTATGATTTATAAACACTATACTCAGAATAATCTATAGTTCGATAGTAATTTGTACGTGTAAAATATTTTTTTTGTGTTAAATTACAAACATGTTGATATTCTATTAGTATTATAACTCGCAGCTAACTTTTCATCTTATCTAGGAATTTTTGCTTAAATTTTTGAATCCGTCTCTGCCTTAGGGCCCTTGATCGGAATTGATGGGATGGTCCCTTGTTTGCTTCCAGAGAGTAAATTAGTTTATTGTCGTCCACGTGGTCATATGCAGATTGTACTGCTTTTTTGACTCTCTCTCTCTCTCTATATATGCGATGTTTGAAAATGTGTTATACAATAAATGAAATTTGAAAAAATGGTGAAAGGGAGAACTCGATGTTATGTTCGATGTCACGAGTCACATGCAATATATAACACATTTTCAAACATTGCATTTGTAATGTAAATTTACTCGATACAACAAATTAACGTACATTTGGTAGTCTTTTTTTATGGGACTTTAGGGCTCGTCAACGTCATTAGAGCCCTCATTTGATACTCCCCGTCTTCTACTCATTACGTAGTTCTCATAAAACTCTTCCATTATTTCTTTGGCACCCCGTAACGTAGTCACAAAATGATATAATCTTTCACGATTTGAAAATAGTTTATTTAAAGAACAAGAGTGTTTCGGGAAGCTTTCGTGATCCTCAGTAAACTACAAACAAATCGACCGATGAACAAAAAATTCTTTTGAAGACTATTTGATTTTCTTTCTTGATATCTTTGCATTTTTTCTTGATATTGTTGGTTGTGTCTTCATTTCTTGGCCTCACTAATTTGTTTTTTGTTTTTTTTTCCTGTCTGATTGGTCTCGACTTCAAATTCGACATACAATAAGTTTTCAATATTTCATTCAAGTTGTTCTATATCTGGATCATGGTTTATATATTTAAGTGGGTTATAATTTTAAATATCATGAACTTGTGAGCGTAAAAGGGACAACATTCATAAGAGGTCTGCCATCTTCTCATTAGCGTTGTAAAATGTAACGTAGAAAAACTATACATAAAAATGTTGTAAAACATATTCAACTTCAATAAAGAAAAGGAAAAGTAAGTTAAAGGGAAAATGTTTATTTTAATATTCAGAGGACAACAAATTGTTACTATTGCACTGCAAAAAACTCCATCACAAAATATAAAACAAATTGTACAACATCATTCATTCATTGCATCTCTAATCAGTATTCAGAAACGTTTTTTTTTCTCGTAAACATTACAAATGTAGTTAATTCGTTTTCTTTCAAGCTACATATATTATGTAAAATGTTATGAAAATTGATTAAGTAACATATTGTGTTTAGTTTCCTCGTGTATTTATTTCACTTTTTCTTTAATATTTGTGTGGTATATTGAGGATAGCTTAAAATGTTTGTGTTTTAAATGAACAATTTCCAAGTTATGGAATTGTATAATTTTACGTAAAATATGAATTACGATTTCCATAAGATGTCGGCTGAAATCACAATTGTTACTAATGGATACCGACAGTAGTGGCCCCCAGGGGACTTACATCTAGTAAGTACGTGTTTGACAAACACGGGGCCCCGAGCTGAGTCAGGCATCACTTCCACTTACTTGTGCCTGGTTGCTTCCTTTCTCTTTACTGACCTTCCTTAGTCACCTCTTGTTCTTTTCGATCCCGACGCTATTAAGGCTAGGGTATCTTTCATTTTCTTTTTTTGTAATGTTTTGAGATATGTTTTGATATATTGTAATTCAGGAGGGTTTTAGTGGGTGTGGTAGAGTCATTCGGCGAGTCCCACACGCGGGGAGAGTCATGTTGACTCTCTTTAGTACGTAACTGCGTTTTCCCTACNAAAAAAAAAAAAAAAAAAAAAAAAAAAAAAAAAAAAAAAAAAAAAAAAAGACAGCAGTGGTCTACTGGTTGTGTCTTCGTTTATGGGATATCGCTGAGCGGTAGAGCAGGAGTTCAAACCCTGCTCGACCGAAATAGGAGGTATTTTCTGAGGACTGTCTCCTTCTGTAGACAAATGTCGGTTCGGTACTGTAAGTTCCCTGGCAACCAATCCTTGCCAATTCCCACACCTACACCACGTGGCGGAATAGCGGGTCTCCTGTCCCGAACCTCGCCATCAAATTAAGTAAATAAGCATATACATAGATAACAAAAAGTGTAGCTTTTCAGTTCAATCTCTCAGTTAACGTAGCTGAGATGACAAAAAAGTGTACCCTCCGCGGCTTACACCCGCATTTTTAATACTTGGACATGGTAATCTAGATCCACCTAGAAGCTGTTTCCCCAAAATATTTCTCGATGTGTCTAAAGATTAAACCCACATAGAATTGGGTCTCGTTATCGTGGTCCATATTTGGCCGAAACAATACATACCAAAAATTTAATACATTAAGCTAAGAATTTTTTCCTTCTTTAACTGTTGGTGCAAATTATTCGCTCGGCTTCATCTCGTCATAAAATAATTCTTCGACGTGAAGACAGTATGTTCCCGGAGGTGTATATGACACGGGAAACAGCGTAGGGGAACGCAATTTCGCGGCAGAGCGACTCTTGTGGACGCTGTGAAGTGCAGAGAATGCGGCAGTTTGTAACGTCACGTCTCGCTCCGCCACAAGGTCGTCTCGAGGCCTTCACTGGTCTACAGTAGTCTTTGCCAAATTAAAATCCCCCCTTCCCTACCGTTGACACCAGTACTAGTGGTCACAGATTCAAACCTAGTCTCTTCTCAGGTGAAAGCAGGAGCGCACTTACAGGGAGGGCTAAAGGGGCTCTAACCCTTCCCAAGGCCCTTCGTGGCTGTAGCTCATCACCAAGTCATCCCGGGTTCAATTCCCGGTGGTGTAGCTTTTGACATGAATGTCCCAGTTCCTATAGCTGCAACTTCTGAAAATCGAACCCCCCTACCTCTGTCCACTTCCTCCTAGTATCAATAACTCTAATTATTACTATCAACTCCTACTAACCCCTCCACGTGGGTCAAGTTGTTGGTAAACCCAGCTAAGTGGCCCACCTACTAACAATAGCTTCCCACCAAACTCGCCCCATATAAATAAACTTCATTAGAACGCTACATTTCCCATTTACAAGTACTACAATGGTAAGCCCTTCCCTCAAACCTGAAATTCAAAAATTATTCTACAAGACAAAAATTTGTATTATTTTTATTGTTTATTTTAAAAAAATGTTATTAACAGTTTAGAAGAGAAGTGAGTTATTTTTTGGCGAAATTGTTAATTTTTTTCTGCAGAAGTGTGAAATATAACTTCATAACTACGTTGTCATTACGTCGATAATATATAATAATAATGGTCAAACGTGAGAAATTAACAAAACTTACTTTCCTTTAATTTCTGGTAAAAGGGTCCATTTAAATGCGAGAAGTGGTAAAAGGTTCGACGCAATCTTCTCAGGTCAAAGCAGGAGGGGCTGAAGCCATTTCCTCAAATCTGAAATTTAAAAATACATGACCAAAGTTTTGCTTTTTAAATGTTTAATTGTTTATAAGAAAGTCTGGTGGATTTTGGATTTTTTCGATATTTTACTCTAGTGGGTCCAGGGGGTAGAATCATATTCATTGTGTTTTTTATAAGAATCCATTGTTGTGTTTCACTCACTCGCAAGTTTTATTCATTGTTGAAGAGAAGCTCGAACGGTTTGAAAATCTTTGTTTTTAGTTTGCTCATTGAAAGCAGCATTACTTCCCTAGAAATCGTGCGGGATCAATAGATTTCAGAAGTCTTAACGATGCGTTTTGTTTATTAAGCTTTCTGTGTAAATTGTATTTTCTTTCTTCCTCAATTTGAAAAGAATTCGTAATTACGAACATATAAGAATACAACACTGAAAAAAGTTTATTCTAGGGTTTCTTCGTTGTATTTAAATAAATAAATAAATTTATTGTCAAAAAACAGTACAAACTGCGTATGACCACGTGGAGGGGAAAAAACTAATTTACTCTCCGGAAGCAAGAAAGGGACCATCCCATCAATTCCGATCAAGGGCCNAATGTCAATATGTTTGTAATTTTAAGCAAAAAATTACATGTACAAGTTATTATCGAACTATAGATTATTCTGAGTATAGTGTTTAAAAATCATAAGAATTGAAATAACACTAAATTCACGATTTATTGTTACAATAAACACGCCCCTAGATAAAGCCTAGAGAACCTGTATGATAAATCCGCCTCTACCAGAAGGAAAAACGGAGAAAAACCCGGGCCAGGATGGGGCTACAGAATTTATGAACACAACCGTGCCAAAGTTGAGTATACATAAAACTAAATTAATATGAGCCATAAACAACACAATCATGCAAGAAAATAGTTTTTGAAATTGTTTTTGAAATTATTTAGTTTTGAAATTTACAAAAGTGAAAATTTACCGTCACGAAAATAGAAAATATGGCAACTATCATATGAATTCAGAATGTTATATAAGATATCCGAGTAACGCAGAGCAAAACGAGTTTAAAAAAATTCAGATGTGTTAACAGGTGTTTTAATACCAGAATGTCCAGTAATGATAGTTTTGAGTCTCTTTTCAAATTCCGAGCGAAACTGTTCTGCAATTTTTAAACAAGTTAACTTACTGTTTAGATATGAAAAGAGTAAATAGTTAATTTTTTTTGTCTGCACAGGTGTGAAATGCAACGCTTTAACTACGTTTTCATGACGCCGGTAATATATAATAATAATGATCCAAAGAGAACAATTAACAAAAGTTAATGTCATATTTCATCATAATGTCCAAAGCCCTTTCAAACAAATTGACAGACATTGAAATTCTGGTACACGAAAGTCGATTCGATTTGCTATGCCTCACAGAGCATTGGCTTTCAACTAACAACATCAACGATACTGCTATTTCTAATTATTATTTAGCAAGTTCTTACTGTCGGCAAAATTTTAAAGGCAAAAATCCCCACGGAGGTACGTGTATCTACGTTCGTAATAATATTTTATCTTCTCCACCGACAGGTTACGAGAACTTCTGCGTAGATAGTGTGTTCGAAATTTCTGCAGTTGATCTGACCGACACCGGTATTGTTGTTTTGTGTATTTATAGACCTCCTCAATCAGATCTTGACATATTTTTTCGGAACTTCGAAAATGTTTTAGAACATATCGCACATAAATCTACTAAATCTATCGTTATATGTGGTGATTTCAATATCGATTTCTTGAGTACATCCGACTCTGCACATTCACCAGTTAATCGATTCAAGAATCTTATCGACTCCTTCAACCTTATTACTACGATAAACGACCCCACTCGCCTCTCCGCCTTAGTATCTTTCCCCAAATGAGAATAAACATTGGAAATTGCAAATGTCCATCATGTTTTGCCTGAAAACATATTAATTGTGTGGGAGCAACGGTCGTCTAACAGTGATCCATGAAAAAATTTGGTGATCCGCCGAAAAATCTAGACTTTAATTGAAATTTTAGTTCTTCTGTTGAAGAAACTGGTTTTTTATTACTTGAATATTATATTTTTAATTTTTTGCATATAAATTTTTTGCTATTCTTCGAAAAGTAGTCTATGCAGCTAAAGTTATGGAAAACGACAGGCAGGTACTAAAATCGAACAACCGGATGAAAGCCATGTGGAATATTATTAAAAATTACACGTCAACTTCTGAATATCGCGAAGAAAATATTTCTCTACTAAACGATGGCAAAATCGTATCAAATCCTCAGGACATCGCAAATTTGTTTAATTCTTACTTCTCAGAAGTTGGTAAAATAA
>NNCF01126416.1:251212-268450 GCA_002313205.1 Laupala kohalensis | reverse complement strand
TCAGCTCATTAAAAAACAAATTTTCAACAGGCGTAGATGATATACCTGAGTTTATTGTTAAATTTTCGTCCCATGCTATATTAAATCGTTTATTGTTAAATTTTCGTCCGATGCTATAGGGCTAAAGTGAAGCCTTTACTCAAGAAAGGAAACAAACTTAAAATTGGAAATTACCGATCAATATCTCTACTACCCACGTTCTCAAAAATCCTAGAAAAATTGTTCTATAAGCGTCTTCTAGATTTTTTATCAAAATATAACATTCTCTCTGACGATCAACACGGTTTTAGGAAATCCTTTTCCACTACAAGCGCCATATTTTCCTTCTTAAACGATGTTACCACATCTCTAGACCGTGGAGAAAATCCTCAGGGTGTTTTTCTTGACTTATCCAAAGCATTCGATGTCATCGATCACGGAATTCTCCTTTCCAAATTGCATTCTTTAGGCATTCGTGGACTTCCACATCAATGGCTAACTTCTTATTTAAAAGATAGATATCAACAGGTAGAAATATCCTATACTAAAAATAAAATACTTCAGCGTTGTCTTTCAGAAACAAAGCCACTTACTTGCGGAGTACCCCAAGGATCAATTCTCGGCCCTATACTCTTTTTATTGTATGTAAACGACATGTCATCATCCACATCAGATTGAAAAATGGTTCTTTTTGCTGATGACACTAATTTACTGTGCAAGCACGCCAATGCTCAAAACGTTCTGTCTAACCTTTCGACTTGGTTCCATGCAAATCGTCTCATTGTAAACACTGACAAAACAGTGTCTATGTCATTTCACAATAGTATCACAAAATCTTTACCCCAGGTTTCTCTTTCTTTAAACGGAACACAATTAAAAACTGTTACGAATACAAAATTCTTAGGTCTCCATATTCAAGACAACCTCAAATGGAATTGTCACATTGACAATCTTAATTCCCAATTAAGCAAATTGTGTTACGCATTCCGAATCTTAGTTAACGCAGTTAGTCCACGTATTTCCCGTTGCGTATATTTTGCAAACGTTTACTCCCATTTACGTTACGGCATTACCTTCTGGGGTAATTCCGGTCAGAGTATTCAAACTTTCAGAATTCAGAAGAGGATAGTTCGGATAATTTGTAAATCTCACCCCAGAAACCCTTGTAAACCTTTATTCAAGGAATTAAATATCTTAACACTTCCCTGCATTTATATTTATGAAACGGTCTTGTTTGTTAAGACCGAATTACTGAAGCACCACCCTTGCTTTATACGAAACAGTCTCGTTCATGAACACAATACTCGCAATATTAATAATATTCATCGCCCTAGAGTGTCAACAACTCTTTGCGAAAAAGGACCTTATCATTCGGGAATCGTTCTGTATAATTCCCTGCCCAAGAATATAAAAGATATTATGAAATTGAATATCTTCAAATCCGCGGTTAAAAACTACCTCCTGCACCAGTGCTTCTACACTGTAAAAGAATTTATTGATTTTAACAAAAGTTAAATTCGTCTTGTGCTTTATCACGCCATTGCTGTAGTACTTTTTAAACAACTTATAACAATTTCAAAAACTATTTTCTTGCATGATTGTGTTGTCTTATGGCTCATATTAATTTAGTTTTATGTGTACTCAACTTTGGCACGGTTGTGTACATTAATTCTGTAGCCCCATCCTGGCCCGGGTTTTTCTCCGTTTTACCTTCGGGTAGAGGCGGATTTCTTATACAGGTTCTCTAGGTTTTGTCTAGGGGCGTGTTTATTGTAATAATAATTCGTGAATTTAGTGTTTTTTTAACTCTTATGATTTTTAAACACTATACTCAGAATAATCTATGGTTCGATAATAACTTGTACATGTAAATTTTCAAACATATTTGCGTTAAATTACAAACATATTGACATTATATATATGTATTATAACTCGCAGCTAACTTTTTATGTTATCTAGGAACTTTTGCTGAAATTTTTGAATCCGCCTTTGCCTTAGGGCCCTTGATCGGAATTGATGGGATGGTCCCTTGCTTGCTTCCGGAGAGTAAATTAGTTTATTGTCCTCCACGTGGTCATACGCAGTCTGTACTGTTTTTTGACAATAAATTTATTATTATTATTATTATTTCTTGCAAGCGGATCCATTTAAATCTGTTTTTGAGAGAAAAAACAAAAAACATTCCCGGGAAAATACATCACACCCCTTGGAAAAGAAACTCCTTTCTGAAACTTCAGCTGGAAAAGCTAGAAGCACCCTCCTAAAATAAATTTTGTGTGCGCCCCTGGGTGAAAGGAAATTCTGTTTAATACGATTCAGTTTCTGCATAACTGTTGCTTACCTTAATCCTTTACAATGGCACCAATTTCCATGAAAGAAAATATCTAGTAGTAGAAGTGGATGCTTTTAATTTATTAATAGATTATTAGAGACGGAAACATATTGGTTCCATTATCCGATTGAAATAATCGAAGAATTGATTGATTACTTAGTTAATTAAATGAGTGCGCCTCGGCGACCAAGGGCGCCGTTTCCCAGCATATTAGTTCACAACATTTAACTCTAACCTAGTTTTCAGAATGAACATTTTCAAATGAGAAAACGTCACTTCTATGAAATAAAATCGTCTTATATTCGTATGTATCCTGAAAATTTGTATTGTGAAATAAATGTAAGCAGTTTCTTTCTTCTTAAATATAAGTCATATTGTTCTCGCAAACTGTACCCCGTCATGTCCATGATGTTCTAGTCTAGTAACGTGAAATAAACTACAGTTCAATAAATGGTTTGTCCAACCTATCTTAGCGCGCGTGTCAATTTCTATATTTTTGATCGATCGTGTCGACACGGGAAGGGATTTGGCAAAATTTTACCCGACGAATAATTCCGAAAGCAGTTTTCTATTTTCTCTCAACGGACATGCCATGTCAAATATTTATTCTGACAGCATAGATTCATAACACAAAATTGTGCACCCTACAACATATTTGGCGGTTAAAAAGTAACTTCAAAATCGTACCCCTAAAAATTGTATAGATAAAAGGATATTAATAATACAATATTAATAAAACTAATAATTCCATATTAATAAAACTAATAAATACCAAGTTAGTAACTATAATTAATAATTGTTATTAATTATACCAGATTGTTCATTGTTAATTATTTATTTAATGCATTTCATTTAAGGTAATATTTATGATATTTGTGTTGTAAAACCATTTTTAAACAAAATTGTCCCAGATAGCCTCTTCCCCCCATGATTACTGTCTAGATATCCCACTGCAAGAAGAGAAGTGATCCGAGATAGCGCTAAGATCCACATAGCGAGAGATTGTTAAATATTAATTAGTCTTTTATATTAATTTCTCAATGTCTTTGGTATTGAACGCAATAATTATTCTCTGTAAAATGTGTTTCAGATATATATTTTGTAGCGTCAACGAATTAATTGGATTTACATTATTCAATTAAAGAGAATTGCTTCAGTTTTCACCGATTGTTTTCCGACGGATTGTCGACAAGAAAATCTTTTGTTTGGCAATTCCTTAATATAAATTTTGTGCGAGAGCTAAGAAAATACTAGAAGACAATTACAAATGATTTTTGTTTTGAGTGGAGGGAAAAAAGTGAAGTAATGTAGATAGATAAAAAGGATACTATTCCCGAGAGAATTATAGACAGTTTTTTGCGTTCCGAAATAGTGGTTTTATTCGAAGATAAGATATCCTATACATTATCTGAAGAATGTGTTCATTTTCCAGACAATCTGTGTGTAATAATAGCAATAACGAGGAAACGCATACGACCTTGGAGAGTACTGTTTGCTTAGTTTTAAATTGCTAATACCTGACAGATATCACATGTGTACGTTACGAAAATGTAAAGAGATATGCGGAAAAGGCAAACAAAAGTGTTTGATATTAAAAACGAGAAGTTTCTCGAATAATAATGTTTAGTAGAGACCAAACCATTAGAAATAATTAAAATTTTAATAATATTAAAATAACGTCATAAAATGAAACTTAACAAATTAAACATTGTTCAGTATTGTTCCAGGAGTCAAATGTTTTTGGCGAAATAAACATATTATAATGTTTGGATGTATTTCATTTTTGCATAAGCACATACATTATGCATATATAAACTTTATTTATTTTTAACTCACAACTTCCGAGTACCTACTCGTGGAGGAGTGTTTGCAACGTCAACAGCCAGGTGAAAATTGCGACGAACAGGGACTCAAACTCGGGACTTACTATTCTGGCCGCNTATATATATATATATATATATATATATATATATATATATATATATATATATATATATATATATATATATATATATATATATGGCCTTATTTATTTGGCACAAAAAATATTTTAAATCCCCTCGAACATCAACTGTTTTGTATGATGCAAAATATTATATTCTACATTGAAAACTTGACTGGAAATTTTTTACCTAGAGACCTGACAAAAAACAAAAAATTATTTATAAAGAACAAATATAATTGGTATGTGTTTACCATCAAATGTATTTCGGTTTTTACACTTTTTTTGCCGGGAATTGTTTTCGACGTTAAGCGCCATGTGGGTTACACAAATATTTTTTTACTGCTCGACGAGTCAAATAGTAGTACTGAGTACTTAAAAATATACCAAATCATCTATATCTTTCGTATATTTTAAATTGCAAAAGAAACTTCTCAAGGATACGAATAAATCAATGACACTGCTCTCTTACTATAGTCTTTGGAATGTCCTCTAAGTAGAGCGTCCTGTCGCCAGATGGCTCTGGCAGCTGTGTGGCTATTTGGACATCCCGTTATTCCTCGTCACTTTTACTTGCGCAAAGCCTTGAAGCTTATTCAGCTCATTAAGGTGCTGAAATTTGCATTTGTTGACACCAACATACTTGTTTATGGTAGCGTTCGAACTCCGACGGAAAAAATGAACGCAGTTCTGCTGGAATGCCAAATATTTAGGGGTACGATTTTGAAGTTACTTTTTAAAATAGTTCTGCGCGACAAAACTAGAAGTTTGATTTCGTTCGAAATGAAAATGCAGCGTACGATGTGCAACGGAATAGAGGGAAATGCTGGAATCAGCGATAAGTGCGGCGTCGTTACTACAAAACGTGAGAGGAAACAAAGCATTCATTAAGGTGAAATTAAACAAGTTTATTGTCAAAAGACTAAGTTACAAACTTATGGTGATCACATGGAGGAAAACTAACTAAATACTCTTTACTAGTAAACAAGGTATTATTCCAAGCGATTAGGTAACTCAAGGTTCAAATGTAACTCCCGCACCCGAAGGCAAAATTTTGACATGTGCTTCCCCCCCCCCCTCGAATAAAAAACTGAATATTTTATTATCAAGAGATTATAATAGTACAAGCACATTTAGTTATCAATGGATTATTCGAAAAATATTATTAATTAAGATAAACTATTAAAATTAATTAATATTTTATGTCAATAAATGTATTTATTATTTATTCGAAATTATTGATGCCAATTATATTAGGCACTTCCACCCCACTGCTACCTTTAGGCCCATGACTTATGGATATGTGGGTAACGATGGGGCTGCTGCAAACGCCGTACGGCATCTCTCACTGGGGAAATTAATTCGTCATATGAAGTGTCACTTTCTGTCATATTGGTGAAATATTTGAGATAACTACTAAGGATGTCATCTTCCCATGACACCATTATCGATAAGAAAATAATTTAAATTATTAATTAAAAAAATTATCACATAGCTGCTGTTTTAGAGCATTCAGTTGCATAGAACAAACGTTTAAAATTTGAAGTTCCTTTCTTAAATTTTCAACTTTGATTTCACACTGTAATCTTATATCTCTTATTACGATCTCTTCCTTAATGATCCTATCAATTAAGATAAATTTAACCGAATAAATTCATGTCATAGTTCTACCAAACAAAAGCAGGTTTATTTCAATTATGCAGAGTCTTTGAACTACCTCATACAAATTTTCATGTGTACTTCTTCACTACTTTTTTGTCGTTATTATACAAGCGCAGACTCCGGTACGTTTGTGATATTTTACGACTGTACGATTTCATGCGGGAAGATGAATAAGCTGAATCCGATCGGAAAATAGAACCATAGCGATCGGAATAGAGCGCTGATCTAGGTGCAATGAACTACAAAGGGAACACAACACCGGAAACGAATTGGGTGAGGTACGTCACTTCCGGGATCATTGAGCGTGGGTGTGGCTGCCTCGTTTGTTAGACCGTAGATGAAGGATATTACAGGCCTACATGGAGCCGAGATCATGGCCAGATATACGAGAGGGTATTGTGCTACTATTTAAAAAAGATAATCGTGTTGTATTTTATCAAACAATTAACTTCTAATTTTATTTACATTAATTATTAGATAATTAGCATTATTAGAATGTAGATATTTCCATATTTCCCTTCTTTATTCCATATTAACATGTATTTGACCCCTTCGTGGCTACGGTATCAGCGTGATCGCTCGTCACCAAGCCATCCCGGGTTCAATTCCCAGGTGGTGCAAAATAAAATTTGCAGCTTTTCATTTCCATGTCTCAGTTTAAATAGCTGTGATGTATGAAAAGTTCACCCTCTGCGACTAACAACCGCAGTTGTAATACTCAGATACAGCAATCTGGATCCTATCTAGATGCTATTCCTCCGATCTCGGTAAAATTCACGATGTGTCTAGTGAGTAAACGCACACAAAATCTGAGCCTTACTGGTACTCGTCATTAGTGATCCTTAGCTGGCAGGAACGAGATACATACATACATACATTAATATGTATCTGAATTAAAATACTATATATTCCTCTGTGCTTTTATTTGTCACATTTCTTTTCAAATAGATTCACATTTCGAACCAAAATGTGTACATATTAATACCATACTCAATTTTTGTGTAAATATAGCATGGAGAAGTTTTGAATAATGAATCATATTAATAGCTATCATGACTATCTTTCAATAGAATAGTTAATAATGTAATAGATATAGTTAATATTGAATAGCGATAGTTAATAATTAGTAATACATTTAATAATAATAATTAATCCATGAAATATAAAAAAATACTGCAGTAGGTTTCTTACTCACGGAATCAGAGAACAGAGGTGCTGTTATTATAAATCAAAATTAAAATTTATAGATTATAGAAAATATGAACACTTCATGGATGAAAATTTAATGAATAATAAATTCTTTTTGTATAGCTAATGGTATTTGTTTATAACGCCAAATTATAAAGCAAGCAAGATATGATAAAAAGTAATACAAATTAATGTCGATCCGAAAAAAGCTTTAGTTATGAATACATTTCTTAATTCACATTTAGAATTTTTTTATTATTCAATCAATTCATTATCATTTCATTGCATCAGTCTTTAACGCAAAATTCAAAGGTACATTCTTTTAAAAAATCCAAAAATTGGTTGCAAGTTGAAATTATTGTTTTATGTGCATTAAGTAATTTATTGAGAAAAGGCTGTTAAAAACTGCCTGTGTTTACTCAGAAGCAAGCAAGGGACTACCTCATCAATTCTGATCAAAATACTTTAATTAAAGCCAAAGGAAAACTCAGGGTGGGGGTTGATGTTATTTTCAGTGCTTCATTGTCATTTCTTTCGGAATATTTTCGATTTCTTTGAAATTTAGATTGATTTATTACTTGTCTCTTGTTTCCATAAAATAAAGCTACGAGCAGGGCTCGAATTTTTTATGTGTTATTTTTTTCTGACCTTCCATGGTTTTGAGGAATCGATTTCTCGTACTTAACCTCGTGGGGCCATTTGAAATTATTTAAAAAGTGCCCACAAATGCCTATGTTTGAAAAATTTTGTTTGCATATAAGTGCATATTTGTAAAATTTTTATTTGAACTTATAATTATTAGGCTAAATTACTGTAATCAACCAGAATTAACATGATTATTATTCACATATAGCTTATACTGTATGAACGACCTCAGTGGTATTATTCAACTAACTCAATTTATCCTTGCATTTTTTAGTAATTAGTAGATGTACGTAATTTGTTTCTTGAGTGTATCTTTCGAATTTTTGAATGCATCTAATTGGATATTTAGAGAATTTAATTGAATTTTAAGCGCATATTTTAAGTGTTTACTTTTCGGTACATATTTCCCTATTGTTAGTGCATATAGTTCCGAACCGTGGTCGTGAGAAACATGTAATTTAAGGAGAATGTAATGTTGCAAATCCTGAAAGGTAACTCGTTGCAGATGATGAGAAAGTACGATTCCCCGGAAGAGCAGCTGTTCGACTACTTCGGGTTCTCACGATGCTTTCGTGATATTTGTAACGAGAGAGTTGAATGCAAGATAAGCAGCCAGAGAAAAAAGGAAACGTGATAAATGGATTTTTAAAGAGGAATTTAAATGCGGAGTCTAAGGGTATGATGAATCACTCAAGATACGATTTATCACTGATTCATTCCTTCCTCATTCATTCAATAATGCACAGCAAACACATCTATATAAAAGAACTAACATTTTGACGGAATATTGCTTTCGTGTTGTTTAGATCACTTAGGATAGAATTTTTTGATTTAATACTGAAACTAATAATAAAATGCTACATTTCCAATGTTTACAGTATCTCAACGAACTAAATGTGATAAGGTCTGGATTTTCGAAGACAACCGTTATTGATATTTAAAAAAGGGATATTTGATGTTGCGATATTTCATTTTTAATGGGAACAAAGGGATGGAAATATTTTATATATCTCACTTTCTTTTTTGTGGGGCTTTGTGGCTCGTCGACATCGAGGTCTTTGGAGCCCTAAAAACTTGCACAGGTAGGGAAAATGCAGTTACGCACTATGGTGAGCCAACATGACTCTCTCCGCGTGTGGGACTCGCCGAATGACACAACCATACCCACTAAAAGCCTCCTTAATTACAATTCAAAACTCAAATATCAACATATCTCAAGACATTACATAAATCATTTTTAAAAAAGAAGAAAGAGAAAAATGAAAGATACCCTAGCCCTAATTGCGTCGGGATCGAAAAGAACAAGAGGTGACCAAGGAAGGTCAGGAAAGAGAAAGGAAGGAGCCAAGCTCAAGTAAGTGGATGTAATGCCAGACTCAGCTCGGGGCCCCGTGTTTGCCA
Source organism: Laupala kohalensis (assembly GCA_002313205.1). Taxonomy (NCBI): domain Eukaryota; kingdom Metazoa; phylum Arthropoda; class Insecta; order Orthoptera; family Trigonidiidae; genus Laupala; species Laupala kohalensis. The sequence goes on along the minus strand of NNCF01126416.1, from coordinate 259,301 downwards.
AACACGTACTTACTAGATGTAAGTCCCCTGGAGGTTATATCTCACGAACCAATAGAGATACAGAGACTTGATTGTTCATCCCTCATTTCCCTGTGCTCTCGCTGTGCAATTGAGTACATAGATTACAGAAACAAACATAAAGGTGCTCTCTAAAAATTCGCGTTACGCAACACAAAGGCTTTCATTCACCTACTCCACCGTAATGCGGTGTAACGATATAAATAAATAATCCCCTAGGGTGTGTGACGTCATTTATGAAAGGTTAGGGGGAAAGAAGTGAATATTTTTTCGTGACAAATTTTTTCTCTCCATAACTTCCCCTATACCCTGTAACCCAATTAAACGTCACTTGTGTGAGTGTATCTCAAGTATACACTTTAGATACAATTTGGATGGATATTCTTGCTACGAACACGTGTACGAGTATGTGTTATGTGAATTACCCATGAGAACAGTGGTGCATCAAGACAATAATCAAGGGGAGGGGTGCTAACCGGGGACCATTTTTGTTTAAAAATTATGGTTATACAACAATTTTTTTATAAATACTACCTTAAATGAAATGCATCAAATAAATAATTAACAATTTCGTATTATTAATAACAATAACAATTATTTATTAAAGTTATTAACATGGTATTATTAGTTTTATCAATATTGTATTATGAATAATAATAACAATTTTATTATTAACAAAAATACAATTATAACTAATAATTATTAATCTGGTAACACTTTTACAAAGTATGCCATTTATCAACTTCAATTTTATTTCGTAAGTGTTCAGGTCCAATGGGGGAGGGGCTTTAACTCCCTTAGCCCCCCCCCCATCTCTGCATGTGAATTAACTTATTTTAATCATTTTCCAGAATTTTCGAGAAGTTAGGAAAGGTATATCGAAAATTAAATAAACGTGGACTGGGGTGAATTTTCAAACAAATAAATATGAATAAAGAAAATGTCCTATTTTGTGTACACATCACCTACACACAAGCTGTTTGTCTAGTTTACATGTTCATCTGATAAATTCTCATGGGTGTTAAAGTGTTGAATGCACCAGTTTCGTGTTACATTTCACTTCGAACTTCCAGTACAACGCTTGAAAAAATCCGTTTACCTGAGTTAAATTCTTTTAAAAAAATTCTCAACGAGACGATAGGCGACTTAAATTGCGATTATTTTCATTCTTCTCTCTTTTTGTCTATCTTTTTGGGTATTGACTCCAACATCGTTGTGAATTTTAAGATATAAAATATATGGTTAGTGTATGTTTCTATAATGTTTTCACTTCCAATGCTCTCGTGCCTCTGGGATGCCCTATTAGAAGTTCGAAGTTGATATGTATTTTAAAGGGCATTATAAAAGAAAAAGGTCAATAATTAAAATTAAGATTACTCTCATTCCCATGTCGTGAAAGTAATTTGACGATAATTATTTATAATGATATATAACTTTTGGCAGTTGGTTTAATGTGATAGGAGAAAACATTCTTCTTTACAAAAAGTTAATATATATCCGTGATATACAGTGATAGGTATAATACAATGATGGAACCTACTGGAGTAATATAAACAGATACAGGAACAAAGAAAATATAAGGGAAATAATTGTTTAAAAAAACATATATAGTATATGTAAATTGGTTAGCAAACTGACTCAGCCAACAACAGACTAAAAACACCGAACTAAAACGTCTCTTGTGCTTCAAAACGAGCCGCTATACCCTCTGTGTGAAGATCCGGCATGTGCGCGAGTGTTTCTGCTTGCTGTCTCCTTACAATGCGCTCCTACTCCATGTTGGTTTAGCCGCCCATACGGAACGTGTCCTGTTATGCTTCGGCTGCATTCATCCTTGATGGCGCCCGACGATGTAGAACTGTTGGATAGGGCACTACGAGCGAGTGTGCAGCCAGGCCGACAAATGTCAACTACCTTGATGGAACAATTTGCTTCCAACTTACAAGAATAAATGAACAAAATCACGAAAATCAGTTCATCAGATTAAGTTGAAATACAAGTTTAATTGACGTGATAGGATCATGAGATAATAAATAAACTACACATATAATTTCATTATAGTTATATATTATGTAATTTATAGTGGCGTACTCATAAATAAACGTATCTTAATTATATTTTACTATTTGTAAAGTCTCACATCTTGGGAGGGGGGTAGGGATGTCCAATCTAATTGGTCCACTCTTCTCTGTGCACCCCTGAAACTTGCTTATTTAAATGTTAAAAAATACATGTAAAAAAAGAAGTCCGTAAGGAATTACGAATAGAGCAAAATTTATAACTAAAATATTTTCACATGTTTGTTTATTAATTTATTATCTTCATAATCACACAACAAAGTCATTTCAGGGGGTTGGTGCTGATTCATTATTTATTTCACAATATTATGTTATTTCTTACCGAAATGCCCATGTGGAGGTAGGAGGTAGAATTCTAGGAGCAGTAGGAGGTGGATAGAAGAAGGAAGCTTCGCGTTTCAGTAGCTGGAACATTAATGTGAAAAGCTACAATTTTTTTTTCTGACCCCACCAGGAATCGAACCCGGGATGACTTTGTGATGAGCAAGAACGCTAACACCTGAACCACGGGAGGGAGTTATTACAAATTGATGACACGCCTCAAGTCTCTGGAAGCGTCGATTTAGATGCTAGAGAGGAGGAGTCACAGATCTCGGATATCGGGACTTCGTCGCCCATTATGGTAGCGGACAATCTATTACAGAATGTATTTTTATGATGTGTGGACATTACGAGGAGACAGAGGAACATGTAATATTTGATTGTGAAATAAATGAGTAAAGGAAGTCGAGAGGACGAATGATAAAAACTGGGAAATTTAACATAAGGGACTGGACTAGCTTTTGATGGGACGACGAGAATATAACGTCTTAATGAAATTTATGGAACAGATGTGCAACAGACAGGAGCTTAAAGCGCAAAGGACATGATGACATACGGGGACCGGGAGGACAAGAAAGGACCGGAAGACAACAGTAAAATATGTTTACCAACGAGAAAAACAGAAAAGAAACAAATTTATTTTGAAGAATGTATTTCCCCGGTAATAGCATTGTGCGAAGGAACAGGGTAGAAAAAGTTTATAAATGTAAATAAATAAATAAATAATATAATGTATTTTTGATAAGCGTGTAATGCAACTCTAACCTAAGTGCCCTATTCCGAAATTTGAGGCGCTGTTCATTTTGGAGATTAATTACATTTTTATAGCTTTATAATAAAGTTAGCAGAATGCACCTTTACGGAAATGTTTTGGGCATCATATCAAACTTATTTGATGCTAAAAAAATGCAAATAAAGATTATTAGAAAGCTAGCGGAATGTAAATTTTTTCAAAACTAAAAGATCCTTAAAAATAATAAGAGTGCACTCAATTACCTCCAAACTATGTACTAATGAAAATGAATTGTGCCAGGCTTGTCTGCTAGCTTTGGACTTTCGTTGTCTGAGGCACAGGTTCACAGGCAGTGGGAAACGTATCTCTCAGACCTTAGAGGCGAATATGCGTAAATAAACACGGTTAAAACAAAATCGAAGGATGGTTTAATTAGATTCAAGGTTGAGCTACCTTTTAAGAAGACTCTTCAAAATTGCTAACATGTGCTAATGATGAACTCTTTTAAATTCCACCCTTTACACTCACATTTATTTCTTGTTTACAATCTTTCTTAGCTGTTTACTAGACCTTAAGCTCAACTAGTCAAGTCAAACTGTCCCACAAGAGGCCCCGAAGGTACCCAAGGGGTTCGCGGAGGGTAGATTTTCTTGGCCTTGGCACAAGGAGGAGGAGATGTGGCCAGTATCGCGCTCCGGCTGGTTTCATCTCCGGACAGATCTGCTACTCTCTTTAGAGAACACTGAGAGGACCCGGGAGTCAGTCTGAATGTTGAGGTGTGGGGATCGAACCCTGGCCACCCAGACTGCAAATCAACACTCTACTCAATGAGTCACGCTGACTCCGTTAAGCTCAACTACAGTATTTCTAATTACATTATCATACAGGTGAGAAACTTGAGGAAATATTTATGACGTACAAAACGACCTCCGCAACTTAGAAAAGACGTAGTAGTTTATTTCCCATGGAACAGACGTATTTTCAGTGTCAATTATCATTCAAAGTTTTTGGGCTCACGAGTAATTTTACGTTGAAACGCACAAAACATTTTCATAAATCGAAAAGAACTTAAAACACCAGACAAGTATTAAAAGTATATTTGCATATGAAAGCTCACGAAACCTACTTACGAAAATTTATAATGAGCAAAACCAAAGAATGATGACGCTATTCTTTTCTGATCGTTTCGGTAAATAAATTCCCTCTTAATTAAAAGTCTCCCCCCCCCCTCCATAATCTGGACAAAACCCGTAGGTGTTAGAGCAAACGGCACCCAATCTGCATAAGGAAACGTAACCTTCACGTTCGTCGGTCGGACAGCGACCTCCATCCATCGCCCTCGTCGCCACCTCCCACCTTCGACGTCACTCACCTCTTCACCATGGAGTGTCTCTGTCGCCTTCGTGGCGTTGACTCACCTCATCGACTACGACGTCGCTCTTCAAATCATCCGACACGTTAACGTTAGCGTTAGCGTCCTTCTCACTTGGAATTGACCGAAATTGGCTTAATGATAATCCCTTAAGATGGTGTTTTGCCCTTTGCTGTTGTCTGATGATAGGTGATGAATGAAATCAAACACACATCTCGATAAGACAATCGAACGCTGAGTCTTTATTGCATAGTTTAAGCGTGTCCTTGTTACAAACAATGGCAACATTATACCGTTTCGTGATGAAAATCTAGGTGATCAAGCTACTCTCGGATCTTAATTACATTCCTAACTATTTCAGTATTTTGGTGACTTTGCATTGTAAAAACCTAAGCTGGTTGTTTCTTTGGTTTTGTTGTTGTTGTTTTTTTGCTTAAAAACCCAAAGGCAAAATTGTACGTTTTATCGTTGTATGTAGGTCACAATAGGTGTTGGAAGTAAACAGAAGATATTAAATGTTTATTTTTCATATCACTTCCGAAGGCCTTGACTTTATCATTCGCGCATTGTATACAATCAAGTTGTATATTGTATTACTTTTTATTTTAAATCTGGAAATCTTCGGCAATATTCATATTTTTTATAAATGAATAAGACAAAACTGAAAAAAAAACGCTTTTATTATAGTACGAAAAAAATTGCCAAAAATCTATTTTAAATAGCAATTAAATATGTTCTATTGTTCATTTCTTTTTCGTTTTATTTAATCAACTTTCTTAGCTCTCTGGAGATTTTACTCCGAGACCCCAACTAGAGGCTTTGATATCGACCTTGCTTTCTTGGTCTTAGTTCAAAATCCAAAACCAAATATTCGATGCAAGACCAAGACCGTAGCAGCAAGAAGAAGACCGTATCTGTAAGATTTCGAGAAAAAGCAAGACTCCTGCAAAAATCATCTTCGCAGTGTGGTTCATCGACCTAGTAAACCACTTCAATAGACCCAAATGAATAATAGATTAGACTTTTTGACTATTCATGTATGTTTTACCAAAGAATGATATTTGAGCATATTTGTTTATAACAAATTCATGATTCTGCCAGCTCGATATCAACTTGGCAGAATCACTCTGCAAAAAATAAGCAGAACCAAATCAATACTAGGTGGCAATTTTTTACTATTTAGAGGTTAAACAATTATTAAAGACAAAAGTTTTGATTATTTGTTTATAACATACTTACAGTAAATCAATTAATAACCTGAAATTTTCGAATATATTTCCTTTGGTTTGTGGAATGGTTCTAACAGATTGTTATTAAGCGAGCAGAACCAAAAGTTTTATGAACCAGTGACATCGAGAAATCACGTTTTTTGGAATTGTTTAGTCAATTAATATTTAACAGATTGATACTAATTGCTGCCTTTTATTTGCGGTATAGTTCTGTCAGGTTGATGTTTGTTGTAGATGAATATGGACAAAAATCATTTTTGTGCTAATTCATTAGTCAATAAGTAGTCAAATAATCTTATATACATTTATTATTTATTTTATGCCTTTTGGCGAGGTTCTGGCCATGAGGCCTGCTCTTCCACCAAACCTTTGGACTTGGGAAGGGGAGATGTTGGGCTGCCGGGAACTTAGAGTACCGAAGCGACATTTATATGTAGGTGAGGGAAACCCCAGCTGAAAACCTCACCTAGTTCGACCGAAAAGGTTCAATATTTAAGAAATACAAAATAAATATAAAGTCTATTTAAAGAATAAATATAGTTGAGGTTTTTCTCATTGTCTTATTATTATTATTATTATATTATTATTATTAAAGTTCACTATTAAACCTTGTTGAGTTTATGTGTCACAATTTTCAGACAATCAAGTTTATTCACCAATTCCTATTATCACTTCACCTTCATTAGATTTTAAATAAGTAAGACGTCTTTTCGTATTATATAATATAACATAATAACATATACCATTATTGTATAATATAATGACACTTAGACTCAACAATGTTTAATAGTGAATTTTAAAGAATAAATGTACATTAAACAATCCACATCATAAGGAAGTTATTAAAAGGATCTATTTCTACAGCTTTTTAAAAATTTGCCCTTAATAATATAAGACATTCTCATTAAAAAAAGATGCGTACCCTGCCTTTTCTGGATTATTTTTTTACTTATTTTTTCGCAAAATTAGTACCTAGGTCGCGTGGGTTCGCTAACAAAATCCGGGGTAACAGATTAAAGCACAAATGAATATTTCGCGGAAATATAGATTAAAGCCGAAGTCTACAAATACCCAAAGTTTTACTTTATTGTACCACGATATTGGTGCATAAGGAGGCTTCATTAAGAATCAATGAACCCGGAGGTGCTTAGCAGTTAAATTTCTCTCCTAAGTTGGTATTCCATTTACCTAACTTCCGCGAAAGTTGTAATAGATCTCATGAAGTCTTGAGTCGTGATTCAAGTGATTGAGGACAGTTTTATGTGCCTCGTAATGAAAAACAATGTATTATTCTGTATATTTACTCTAACATTTCCGTCTTGGTTATTTACACCAGAGACGATATAGTGCGATTTTGCTTAGAATTTACTATAAGAAATAACGGAATATTTTAGTGCTTCAGATAATACCGTTTGGTTTCAACCAATCACGAAAATTTTCAGGTGCGTGTTACAATTTGTTTACGATTGTACAATGAGCAAGAATTTATATTGCTTTTAATTTTTTTTTATCTTTGTAGCATTGTCAAGCAATTCTATTCACTATTCTTGCTAATAACCAATCTGTGTTTAATGATTAATCTTAATTCTTAATTTAATCTTAATTCCCAATTAAGCAATTTGTGTTACGCATTCCGAATCTTAGTTAACGCAGTTAGTCCACGTATTTCCCGTTGCGTTTATTTTGCAAACGTTTACTCCCATTTACGTTACGGCATTACCTTCTGGGGTAATTCCGGTCAGAGTATTCAAACTTTCAGAATTCAGAAGAGGATAGTTCGGATAATTTGTAAATCTCACCCCCGAAACTCTTGTAAACCTTTATTCAAGGAATTAAATATCTTAACACTTCCCTGCATTTATATTTATGAAACGGTCGTATTTGTTAAGACCGAATTACTGAAGTGCCACTCTTGCTTCATACGAAACAGTCCCGTTCACGAACACAATACTCGCAATATTAATAATATTCATCGGTCTAGAGTGTCAACCACTCTTTGCCAAGAAGGACCTTATCATTCGGGAATCTTTCTATGTAATTCCCTGCCCAAGAATATAAAAGATATTATGAAATTGAATATCTTCAAATCCGCGGTTAAAAACTACCTCCTGCACCAGTGCTTCTACACTGTAAAAGAATTTATTGATTTTAACAAAAGTTAAATTCGTCTTGTGCTTTATCACGCCATTGCTGTAGTACTTTTTAAACAACTTATAACAATTTCAAAAACTATTTTCTTGCATGATTGTGTTGCCGTATGGCTCATATTAATTTAGTTTTATGTGTACTCAACTTTGGCACGGTTGTGTACATAAATTCTGTAGCCCCATCCTGGTTT
>NNCF01126416.1:177956-251124 GCA_002313205.1 Laupala kohalensis | reverse complement strand
TCTTATGATTTTTAAACACTATACTCAGAATAATCTATAGTTCGATAATAACTTGTACATGTAATTTTTTGCTTAAAATTACAAACATATTGACATTCTATTAGTATTATAACTCGCAGCTAACTTTTTATCTTATCTAGGAACTTTTGCTGAAATTTTTGAATCCGCCTTTGCCTTAGGGCCCTTGATCGGAATTGATGGGATTGTCCCTTGCTTGCTTCCGGAGAGTAAATTAGTTTTTTTTCCTCCGCGTGGTCATACGCAGTTTGTACTGTTTTTTGACAATAAATTTATTATTATTATGACTATTGAGTTCTTCTTGAAAGAATTAAGGAAGTGTAGAGACATTTATATTTCAAAGTTATACTTGCAAAATCTTCTTCTATTATTTTTCAAAATTAAGATGATGAGATTTTTCCAAAAGAACCAATGTAATTCCAACGGGTGCAGACTAATAAGTGTCAGTTGGATCATTTCATCGCTACTCTTGCTCGTAATAACCTGTACATGCCTAGGAACACGTTTACGTAAAACCTACAAGTGTTCCTTGTCTCGTGTGAAATGTCGACAATGGGGCCTTCGAGGTTTGCAATTCACTATCCATTTGTGTGGATCAGTTTCGTAATTTTTGCTGTTACTTCAAAATTGTGATCGGATAACTTCGTAGTTTTATTTTTCAAAGTTTTCTTCTTTAATTCGATTTCAATAAATTTCCTTCGCTGCTCGTCGTTTTATTTCGTTTTCATGGAATTCCCAGATGCACACAATTCTTTAGTAATATCTATCTTCTTCCAAAGACGTGTATAAATAGATCTACGCTCTCGTTTTGATGTACAACTATTCAGAACATAAGGAGTTGGAGATAATTGACAGGAAATGGAAAAGAATGAACAGTAGTTGTGTTCATTCTTTTCCATTTCCAGTCAATTCCATGTTTAACCTTCGTTCTTCCGTCAACTGTCGGTGAAGAAAATCGTGATTTCCGTATTTCCTACACTTCTTTATTTTTCTGATGATACGTATAGGTCTAAGAAGAACTGTGAATTGTTGTAAACGCTGTATCATGTTTTTCATAGCAAGAGTTGTATTTATCTTTTAGATACAACAAAAATGATTAATGTCATAAGTCGCTCTCTACAATTACGTCTATTAACCAAATGTATATACGAGTCAAACACTTGATTGCTAGTCCAAAATTCTACGGAAATTTGGAAATATATGTCCGAAACGCCCTATCCAGTTAGGTTTCGATATTTACAATTTTTCATATATTTTGCTAGCACGTCATATTGATACAAATACATACGACTGTTTCCTCACTCCTTTACCATTGTATGTCTCATACCATTGTCATTGTTTAAATTCACGCCTGTCAAGGTAAAGATGGTCTAACAGGAGCGGTTGATGTGGTGACAACCCTGTGGGTTCCCACAGAAACCAATGTAACCTGCTTCATTGTTCAATAACCTCAGTTTTTCGTGTACACTCGCTGGATCTGTCGTAAACGTGAAGTTTACTTTCATGGACCTCACTCCTTTCTGTTTCTGGACATCACTCCTACACGTTTTCATCTGATCCAACGTGTGTTCACAAAATAACTGAGGTTATAGAGCAGTGAAGCAAGTTATTTTGGTTTCGGCTGGAACCCACGAGGTTGCCACCACATCAATCGCTCCTATAAGACAATCTTTACCTTGATAGGCGTGAATTTAAAAAAAAATGACAAGGGAGTAAGACATGAAAGGGCAAAGGAGTGAGGAAACAGTTGTAAATAAATTATTATCTGTGACATGCCCATTATATATAATGATGCTGAATGGCTTAATTCATTTGTATCAGTATACTGTGCTGGCAAAAATAAAAAAATGAAAATATCTATACCTAACTGGATGGGGAGCTTCAGAGATATATTTTCCAATTTATCTAGGATAACCCAAACATTTCCATAGGAACGTAAAATAACTTAAATGGTCAGGGAGAGTTTACTTTTGATTACTACCAACTGCATAATTAAAAGCATGAAGGGAATTATTCTTATCTTCGTACGAGTAGTTTTAGTTCATTACCATATCTTAATCAGAAACAGTAGTTTGGGCGAATTATCACGTTTTCCTGCGGTGCTTTAAGAGGTGCGTTGACGGTGCGTAAAAAAATTGTGACTGCGTATAATTTTTCGGAATATTTCCTTACACAAGTTGATAATGTTCATACACGAGCAAAATAACGTTCTTACTCTCATGTATGACTTACTCATTTTTTTTAAGAATCATCTTTACATTAAAGAACTAGATTACATTGAATTATAATGTTTTGTTAGTTATGAGATAAATTTAATAAATTTTTCTTCGGAATTCTTCCTGTATTTTTTTTTCAGAGAGTAAGGAAATACTATCATAATAGTTATTTATCCACGTATCTGAGTTTTTCACATTAGATAACTACATTTACATATTTCGTTTTATTTATTAGTAATAAATAGGTAGACACCATTTTTTATTTATTAAAAAGAATGTTTAATTAACAATATCTGAAACTTCATTAAATTTTTACTGTCGCCAAGTTAAATCGAAACTTGATTATTCCACTGTACCACTGTTCAAGATGTATTGTCAGAAGTGTGGTATTTTCTGAAGAATATTTTCTATGGTCAGAAAATCCATTCCTTTTAAGATCCATTCATTTTAAGGTTCATTTAAGTCGTCGAAACTGACCTAAAATAATAAAACATTGATAAAATAAAATTTTTGTTCTCGAAGTCCTCAGTTTGTGTAGACCAATTGAATGACGAAGATACGTCTTTGAAAAGGGTGCGCTAGGCCTTCTATATATGGGGCGAAGAAGACAGTTTTCAACTGTGATAAATGCGTGGAAGCGTGACACGACTCTAACAAAATTTCTAGGGCTCGTATCCGTCAGTTCTTTCTAAAAAGGAATTNTATATATATATATATATATATATATATATATATATATATATATATATATATATATGTATATAATGGGTTAATGAAATATAAGTTGCATTCACACGTGAACTAGTTGACGAGGAGAACGTTTAACGACAAGGAAATTTAAATGGCATTCTTGTCTATTTTTTGAATTCATTAAATTTCTTGTGTATTTGGGGCAAATGCCTCTCACCCGAGCCAAATTATTACAATACTTTCAGCAACACGGAAGTAAACAACACACAAATTGTGCATACATTTCTTCCGTGTACCTACACGTGGAGAAGATATGTGATAACATTCAGTCAGGCAAACGCGACGAACTGGGAATCGAACCCAGGAGTCATGTTTTGATCGCAGGGTGTTAACCACACCACCACCCGTTCGCCTTCCACAAATGCACACCGTTTCCTGGTAATGGATGGATCATAGGTATGGGTGGAAATGGTGTATAGTTGTGAAAGGTGAATGGGTGATGTAGTGGTTAACACCCCTACGATCAAAACATGACGTCCCGTGTTCGATTTCCGTCTCGTCGCCATTTTTGCCAGACTGAAAGTTAACCCACAAATTATTCGCCACTCTTAAAGAAGTCCTTGAAACCATGTACCAATCTCCGCCCAACAATCAGAAGCCTCATTAGCCTGTAGTGAGATTGATTCTCAAATTGGCACCTCTTTTCCGCAGATGGCCGTAGCTTCTTGTAAACCCCAATCAGCACCGCCTTGGTCTTGCTTTTCCGGCGTGCGAGGGAGAAGGCTAATCCGTGCCATTCCGGCGCAAATGATTTGTGATGATATGACCTTACCCTTTTAAGGTCGCCGACAGAGCCTCGGCTCGCCTTATACGCGACCTGACGCGGCGCAGTTCTCGGGTTGGGCTCCGCTCGCTCTGCGGATGACATGCGGACATGAGACCTTGCTTTGCGTATCTGCGGAGTGATTGACGAGAAAAGGATTGTGCTCCTTCGTAAGAGGGAAAAATCTAAATGCAAAGTCACCACAAGTACGAATCAAAAATCGTTCTCTCTCTAGAATGCACACACGACTCAAAATGACAAAGTTTAGCAATCTGACCCAATGTTTTCTCGAGTTTTCCTTCGGGTAGAGGAGAATTTTATATAGTATAAGACCGTGGGGAGGCAGCATTTGAGGGCGGCAATATATGATCACTATTGGCATAAGTAATAACGAATTCTGAATTATTTTAAAAGCTATGAGTTGTTTGCAATATTCACGTAATACTTAAAAGATTTCATAACACTACTTATTTGTTAAATAATTTTTCCTTTGTAATAAATTTATTGATAAAATTTATATATTATAGCAAGTAGGTGTCTACTTTTGTTTTTATTTTCAGGGGGGAGGGGAATCATGATTTCGCCTTGGGGTGCAGAAATGTTAAATCTTTCACTGCGTTAGGTCCTTTGATTGGAATGAATGACCTATTCCCTTATTTTCTTACCGAGAAAAAAATTAGTTTATGGTCCTCCACGAGATCATACAAAGTTTGCAACTGCTTTTTGACTACAAATTTCTTGTTATAGCATAAACAAAACCATGCTAGATTTGGCCACTTTCCACAAAACTTAGGTATATTTTGTATATTTGCTTTATTTTTCTAGCAACTAACTCTAACGTTTGATGACCCAATAATATTGTAAGTTATTTAAATAAGTTTGTTCTTTAATCAAACTTATATAACTATTTTACTGTGTGCTTATTTTGTAATAAATCTATCAACCAGGTAAATCATACTAAACTAACTCTATCGTAATGTTTTCGGTTCAAAAGATTTAAAAATTTAATTTTGAGTTTGAATTTTTTATGTTTATGTAATACTTTAAATTGAAGGAGTTCCAACAAAGGAAAATATTTGTTAACTTCACCGTTTTTCGAAGTTAACTGTTTTTTTGTTTTTTTTGAAAATAATTTGAACTGTCAGTATTACGGCACGCCATGAAAATAAATTCACTCATTATTAAGATTATTCCAATCAAATATATGCGATGTGGGCAATAACAAAGAAATTCATTTTATGGGGTGATTTAGGGAATATCGACGTCTTCCATTTTTCTCAATATTTCCTGTCCGGTATTTGTTATGATGGATGGCTAGACGAATACTCTAAAATGTTTGTATAATCTGATTTATTCAATACTTCAGTGAACAGTTCAGTATGCTGCGTTACATTTGACCGTACATGGGCTGATGCAATAACCGTTCAGTTATCTGAGTCGTCCTATATTTGGATCACAATACCAATTATGAATTGTTTCCTCATTGACATGGAAACTAATCTGTAGATCTTCATACGAAGGTCTTAGGTAAAAGTGATTGCTTTGTATTCGGTATTCATATCTTTCAAGGGAGAGCATTTCGAATACTAATATGGTACTTATCTTTTTTCAAGAATGGACTCTAATAAGCATTTAACATGCACTGTAAAGATAAGGTTGATACGTCAGGGTCTCTAGATTTGTATCAAATATCGCCGTTCGTTACGGAAGATTGAGGAATGTGGAAAGACTTTTTAACAATTTTTAATTTATTCATCGTATTATCTTATCCAAGAATGGGTGACTTGGAGGCCATACTATGAAGCTTTCAGATAGTCCAGTCATTAGGTGTTTCTTAACGGAAAGTTTTCGAGAAGTAGTGACTTTTTGCTCACAAATGGTTTTGAGAACACTGATTACGAATTTCAATTTTATCCCCCCGAGAAAGTTCGAGGAAAAAACTCAAAACATTTCTAAAAATACAGTTTTTTGTTTGTTTTTGATTTGTTGTATGAAATATGTGCACTATGCGAAGAAAATATTTATTTGTAAAAATAAAGTAGAATATATTTATTACAACTAGTCACACTCTATTTTACAGGTCCGGTAGAGGGCGTTGAATGTATACTTAAGTATTTTGGAAACTTATGACAAAGTTGTGGAAAAAACAAGAATATAATATTGAGTACAGATTTAATATCTTGGTTTATATTCTTTTGAAGTAGATCTATCATTACCCGGAACGTGATACCATAACACAAAAGACAAATACTAATGTTACGTGCATAGTTTTCTTTATCAACTAAATATTTCAGTATACTCGTACAATGCTATTTTTGGGGGGGGGGGAGAATTTTAATAATAATTTGTTTTTTATTAGATTGTTCATTTAGAAAAGCTACTTATTTTCTTATTAGAGTTCTCATAAAAAATTTCTTATTGTAGTTCTTATAGTACACGAGATATCAAATTCTTTATAAAATGACCGTGGTCAAAAAAAAATCTCACATTTGAAAGGAAAACTTATTTATATACCTTGTTGGTGAAAACCGCACGAACTAATGTAGTCACTGAACCTGAAGAATTCGTGAAAGTGGTGTAGAATTGCAATACTGAAGTGTGAGCATGTCGTACAAGCGTTGGGCATCTGGAAGGCGTCGTCCTCGACCTTGCGGTGTCGCCGGAGAGAGGCTCCCCACTTACGTCAAGGATTCCAGAGCCGGCTTGGAACTGACCATGGCCGATTAAATGTGTAGAATGCGTTTACCTCCAGTTCGTGTTATCGCCTGCTATTTCTATTCCAGAGTGGGATAGTATATCAGAATATTCTTTGTAGTTAATTTTATTTATATTCTAGTTGAAACTATTAAGCGTGACCGGAAGCTTTGAATGAACCTCCTGACACAAATTCAAAATAGTTTGATAGACACCACAGAAGAAACAATCCTACCACTCACCTAATCGTGGCAACTCCACGCGCAGTGAATTCCTATTACCCGAATAGGACATTCATAAAAAACCATGAAATTTTCATTTGTGAGAGTTGGATAAAAAAAAGTAGGGTAACCTGCTGTCTTCTTCAAACAGTTTCACACAATTTCACATAGATTGATAAAGATCTGTCAAATCCTGTGTATGCCATATATACATACAAATATTTCATCTTCATATATTGCATGAATTAGATCACAAATCCAGAACAAGAAAGTTACTAAAACACCACTGTAACAGAATGTTGATTAAATTAAGTATTTCTAAGAATGTGATAGAAAAAACACTATTTTCTTCATCATCAATCACAAGTACTCGCTCCTTCCCCATTCTCGTAGCATCGATTCAACGATTTGCGTGAAGTTCGGATTCTGAAGTTGCAATTTCGGTACGAATATTTACATAACCAATTTCACCGTTCTCCAATTTTCCCGGTCTAGGAGTTAACCAATTATCCAAATAAATCTGGATTAGGATAGAAATTGAGGTTCGGGGTGACGTTTATGCCAGTTCCTGCGGGTAGTGGTGCTTGTAAAGCTACGTGCTCTCTACGACGACGGTTCGTCGAGGCGATGATGAGGCCCTCCGACCTCACACCACGACTCTCACGCAGATATCTATTCCCATTATCAGACGACTTTTTCCGACTATAACTCGCACTGAAACCATGAACGATGATAGCACAACTTCAACTATAAATTGGACTGTGCAGGTATCTAGTCTCTGACCTGCGTTATATAACAATCGTTTTCTGTGCAAATAATTTTGCTGAAAATACCTGCACAAGGTTGATGGGGTTCCAAGGTCCAAATGTTTATTTAGATGAATTAAAGAATGAGGAAGATGGACGAAGTGTGAATTGGTACTGGTTGCCAACAAACAATTTCATAGGACATGAAATGTGAAAGTGAAAAAAATAATGAAGATACAAAGCTGAATTTCCATGATACATTGTGATGAAATGAGATGATCTGTTCCTTAAAATTCAGCTTGAATGGCGTGGGTCGATGTCGAGTTGAATAACTTTTGAGTTGATGCCCAGTTGAGTTGAATTGAAGACCGATGAATTGAAGAGAAGATCTTCAAGTAGATAATATTTCCTTCAGCTGTGTCCTCATGCAGGATGAAGCAGAAGAGGTCGGCTTGCTTGCCGACTGAAGAGAGTACTAAAGCGAAGTGAAGTTGTCTCTCCAGACGAGGTTGTAAGAGCGAATGAATGCCTTCCTTGTTCAGGCTTGTCTCTATGTAGGCGCGGGCTGCATGTGTGATCGGTCGATCGATTGCGTGACGTCACAACTTGACCATCTATCGATTGTTTTTCCGGGTCGAGGACGTGAATATTACGTAATATTACGAAGATTCTTTGTACATGGCGAGGTAGTGCAGCATCATGGTTTACAAATATAATGAATAAATGAATTTGCAATAAAACCAGGTATATTATGTCCAATTATTTCATCTACATTTTTTACTCAAAGGCGTAAAATTTGAATGGACCTATGAGATTGGAAGAAATTTTCCACAGAAGTCCAACAATTGAGATACGTCACTCATTGTGTGCAAAGAGTATATGATTCATAGATGATTCACTTGTCTAATAACATAACACCAAAAAATGTCAGAATAGTGATTCAAACTTTATTTAAAAAATTATCAAGTTTTACGACTTTTCTTTAGGTTTAAAAATAAGGTTCAATGACGTCTCGTCACTGGTTTGCGATACGATAATTAGTTTTATAACATTGGACATTACGCGACACCACTTGGATAGCCCAGTTTCTCATAGCCGACGTCGCAAACCCTCGCATCCATTTAACTTAAAATAATTCTACATGGTCATCAAACTGTTGCTCAAGTATTTCAAGTTTTAGTGTATTAATTCCTTTAGCACTTGAAGACATTCCATAGCTACTGAATCGCAATTTGTGACGTATCCAGCGATCCCTTTTCCTACAAATACTTCTGGGAATAAAAACTTGTTTTTTTGGCGAAACCTCTGTTTCCCGGCAAAACAACAGTTCTCAATTGCCAACGATCACGTGGAGAACAAGTTAATCGACTCTCCGGAAATAAGCAATGATCATCCCTCTAATTCCAATCATAAAAATAATAAATTTATTGTCAAAAAACAGTACAAACTGCGTATGACCACGTGGAGGAAAAAGAAACTAATTTACTCTCCGGAAGCAAGCAAGGGACCATCCCATCAATTCCGATCAAGGGCCCTAAGGCAGAGGCGGATTCAAAAATTTCAGCAAAAGTTCCTAGATAAGATAAAAAGTTGGCTGCGATAATGGTTAATACTTAAATCAACTTAAAGTATGGAGTGACACAATCGCATATTTTGAGTGAGAGAGATAATTTGAGCGAGACCTCTACGAGAGTTGAACCCATGAAGGTCATCTATGAGTGGATGACATAATTCTCGTAGAACCAAATAGTAGTCGTCGCCTTTTGCCTCACAGCTACGAATAACCGCATCTCTCCCTCCTCGTAGTGTATTTATAGAGCGCTGGAGGCTTGTCCTTGCTTCTCCGGTCAGACAGCTCTCCTCTGACCTACCGGATTACTACAGTACTCACGGCGAAAGAATAATAACAATGAAGACCACGTGAAGTCGAAGAACCATTGCGAGATTGCTCAATCTCCCTTTTGCTTTAGGCACGTGGGCATTTTACTCAGCAGAATCTTAGTGAGTTTACGTTCCTATGCTGCCGCCTACATTAGTCGTTGCGGGCAGTAGTTAATATGCCAACTGTGATGGACATAGGGCTTTAGATCTAACTTTGGCTGCAAGAAGTCGGCCTGAACTCATCCACCGCTTATAGCAGCCTTTGTCTGGGTCCGGCCGCGTACTGTCTGAAATGGGTGGAGCTATGATACACCACCCCCGCAGCAGAAACATGACAACGCCGCACTCTCGCTCCATTGGTCACATCTCGTTACCAATCTTTCACCGCGAGGACTATTGTGTGCATATGCTATACAAACACGTGACATGTCATTGCATTATACACTTATAATGGAAGACTTTCTTTCAAGAATTCCAAAGGCTTTTCCATTCAAAACTTTTTTTTTTTTGAATCGAAACTCCATTTACGACCATGATGAGGATCACATACTACTGACGTATGTTCAAACATGAAATTACTAGCTAAATTGTAGCTATCAACGTGTTATTCGCCCACATATTTAAAGAAATTGTGTGTTTCAATGTACACAGTAGCTAGTAAAGCTTTTTCCATTCTTTACTTTACACTTGTAGTGTAATACTAGGCAAAAGCCACATTATTATGTACAAATAGTTAAATATTAAACTATCTGGCGTCTAAAAGCGATCTTTCGAGAAATTTGAAGTTCTGTAAGTGCAGTATCCACACAAACCGTTTATTCATTTAGACCATTCAAAATAAAGGAATAGAGTTATTGTTTGCATGTTTTCTCTTTGCCCATGTTCTCATGTGGAGTGGGTCATAAGTTGATCGCTATCTGGATGACCGGTCTTATAGGTCATAAACCCGGTATTTAAACACTGAATTTTACCCAGGTGTACGTCTCTATATTGTGCTCTTTATCCTAATTTCACTTTCTGTTAGTATTCCATGTTTAGTCGTAAATGTGCGTTTGTTCAATTTTCCTTCATTGCTCCTCTTTCTCTATTAGTGCATTCCACCGCTTGTAGGTAGGTTCAATCTTCCATACTTTTCTTACCTTTTCCGACGACTTTTCTTACCCTCCATACACACTGCCATAATCACTGTTATTATTTCTCCAAGTTCTTCAAAAACGTCTTGCCTATAATTTACACCAGATACCTTCCCCGACCACTCTATTTTCGTTCATTAGGTCTATCAGCTTCGTCCTCTCTTCATTTTTAAACTCGCAATCATAAAGTATATGGGAAACCTTTTTTATATCTTTTTCACAAACAGTATTATAATCCGAAGATTTCATTCTAAGAAGATAAGCATTGAAGTTCGGTGTCTTGTGAGGAACTGTACCACGGAATCGTTCAATTCGAACCAGTGCAAATTCTGATAAGAATATTCCACATCATTAATGAACGAAAAAGAGCGAAGATTTGTACTTTCCCATTGGATTAAGCATTTATGAACTTAGGACAGTTTAAAATGTTTAAATAAATAAATTTACTGTCAAAAAAGCAGTACAACGTGCAAATCATCCCGTGAAGGACAATAAACTAACTTACTCTCCCGAATCAAACAAGAGACCATCCCATCAATTCCGATCATGGGTACTAAGGCATAGGTGGATTTAACATTCAGCACATTCCTAAGATAAGAATAAAAGTCGTTCGGTACGTTATAATATTAACAAATTTGTATTTAATAAAAATACAAAATATTATTTCAGAAGTACGCGTTGTTATCGACCCATAGATTATTTGGAAAATATTGTTTATAAGGTATTAAAATAACACTAAATTCTAGATTATTTCAATACGTACCGTACCTATAAAAGAGAACCTGTATTAAAATCTCCCTCTACCCGAAGGAAAACTGGAGAAAAACACGAGCCAGGATGGTCTGGGTTTTTCCATCTTTTTTAAAAGCAGCCAAGTATTTTACACGCTCACCCTGTCCAGATCTCGCCCTCTCCGTCAAGACCGCGTGTTCAGCTGAACGTCGGCAAGTGTACATTGTATGTTTGTCATGAGGAAGACATGTATTGCCTTATCGCGGTGGAAGCCAGAGGACGGGTGATAACACATGTCACTGAGATTCACTTTTGCATCTGACGAAGCTTTCTTGAATGTGAGATAAAAGCACGCTGCAATCTTATTAAGCACTCCATCTCCGTAGAGTACACTAGTTGCCTGCTTTGCTCTTCTTTAGTAGGTCTTTACTACCCGGTGAGCTTAGGATGGCTTATATTCTCGGGCAGCGCTGTCCAACTGGTGGCCCGCGAAACATTTTTCACGATCCGAAAGTTATATCATTTAATCAAAATTTTCATCAAGCGTTGGGAGCCACAACTTTATGATAAATTTATGCTGTTAGAATTAATATTTGACGTGGCATGTCCGATGAGAGAAAATTGAAAATTGAGTTCGGAATTATTCTGTCTTACACTACAGTATGGTAACATTTTCATACTAAAAATTATAATTATTTTTTAAAAGAAAGAAATACTCGTATACTATTTAATTTTTCCTGCTTGACTTAATATAGATTTGTTGATGAGAATCAAAATATCACGTTACAAATAAATAAGTATGACCGCTGTCGTAGGGGTATCATTTCAATTTTCTCTTTTGGTAGCGGAGGGTGGGGTAAGCAAGAAGTATGAAAGTGCTTTCAAGATTTTGTGATGGTTTGGTATCACCAGGAAACATAAATCCTATAACCTGATAATACAACAAATAATTTGATATGCACAAATATTTAATTAGCATTTTATAAAATATGCTCGTAATATTTATTTAATTAAGAATCTTTCAAACATAATATACATTCTAAAGAACCCACATGATTTTCTTGTAATGAAATGATTGACTGAGCATTCCAAGCTTCGACGTAGCTGCACACCCATCTGTTATCTATACAAAAACTAACAAAAGGTTTTGATCGTTAAAAAATAATACTGCTGGTTGGATTAAGAAGTAATTTTGAACAGATCTCATATTAGCTAAGAAAACGTAGTGAATCACAATTTGTCCATTTTTGTAAACTATCTATAGTTAGGTACAGAGAAAAAGTTTTTTATTCTAAAACGCAGCTGCCCGCGTCAAATGACACCACTGTTATAGACCATTCCCCTAAAATTTGATTTTTTTACGAATGTTGATGTTTAATTGTAAAAGATTTTTTTATAGTTCCAAGCGAATTATATTTATTGTCCAAAACAGTTGTCGACGACATTTCGACAACATTTTCAGTAATTCTCCGCGAAACGGGGGACGCGAATAAATATAATCTGGTTGAAATTATGACAAATTCGTCGTATTTATATGGTCAAGACACCACCAAATCTAGATGTTGAGTTCCCCCTCTCCCCCCCCCACTTAATAAATGCAACTGATACCACGTACTTCAATGGACAGGGTGTATTACAATGATACCACATATTACAAATTAACGCTGCTGGTATGTATCTAAAGTCACTCAAGTGTGAGGATTCATGAGGTTGTCGCTTCGTCCTGACGTCTCTGAGTTGGAACACGGCTTGAATGATTTCAATATGCGTTTCCCCCCAGGAATATATCTAGTATTTATATCACCTTCCGATATATCCACGAAAACCTTAGCTTAGAATTAAACTGAAAAAAGGCTTCCTGTTCTTATTTCGTACTTCTTGTTTATTTTGTATTAATGTTGTTTTGAGTATTTTGGATTTATCTTCCACTTATTGTATACTTGCTACTTTTTGTTTCTTTTTCTCGACATTCTTGTTGTTGAGGAAAGATCAGAAGTAGACTGGATAAGGAGGGGTACGGAATACAAGCCAAGAACTCCCTCCTTTGATAGAAACACTGCAACAACAAAATTCGGGCTGTTCCACGTGTTTCAAAAATTACAGCCTTTTGCATGACCAGGAAATATTATCCAGGGAGGTTCAGTTTTTCGATACTTTGGAAGAGAAGAATGACAGATGCTGAGATACTACCTGGAATTATAACAATGTTTTTAGTAATCCGCATCCTTTCAATCTCTTTTTTCAGTTTGCTGTATTTACTTACTTTTTCCGCAGCCTTTGTCAGCATATCATTGGTGTTCGGCATGGATTCATCCATTATGAAAGTAACACTGTCTTTCTTTCCCGTCAAACACCAAATCTGTAGTGTTATATTACACCGCCCTATTTGTGAATAATGTTCTGTTGTTATTAATATTATATATATTATTATTATTATTATTACCATTGAAATTTTGCACTCCCTCTACTTCGAGAGGCTGTACTGCCAGAAGAATGAAGATCTGTGGGGGTCTTTTGCAGTTCGTCAGACCATAGAAGACTAAACCCTATTGATATCCCTCTCCAAGTACCCTACGGACGGACAATTCTGCATGTTGCCAACAGCGCCGCCTTCTATAGTTGAAGGTACAGCCTTGATCATAATTGGAGTTTTGGAACCAATGGACTTACATATGTGCCAATGCACATGGGAGGATACGTTATTGTGTCTTTGGAGGTAATACATTTTTAGCCACAATTGGGCAGCCAGAGACTATATGACCTATTGATTCTGTTTTTTCTAGGTATAAGCGGCGTCTATCATCTGATGTGTTCTTCTGAATTACCTTATCATACTGCCGCGTGCGCAGTGCCTGGTCTTGAGCCGCAATTATGGTTGCTACAGTTTTCTCCCTCGGGTGAGCCACATGTACGTCCTATCATGGAGTATTTCATTACAGTGAATTTTTTCAACATTTATTATTATTATTACAAGCAGGGCCAAGCAATCACGACGCAGTATCCACGTTTTTACTATTTACTTTGTTATTTATTTTAAATCTTGAAATCCCTAATCAACATATTTTGGAATCAGTATTCAAAATTAAAAATTAAACACGTTTTTTGTATTTGGAAACGGTAATATTCTGAAACAACTTTAATTAGTTCTTAATAATATTTAATCACATTTTTTCGTTAATTTCTTTTTATTGTATTTTATAGGTAACTTAATTTTATCGGTTGTATTTTGTCGGCTCGCTGGGTAGCCCTCAAACCCCTATTTCTGGTAGGTTTCACCCCCTGACGGTTTAGGGTCCTCACCCCAGCCAGATTCCAATCACGCGTATCTCCCTGGAATCGACAACAGTGAGTCATTATTACTTGCATTCCATTATTATTTGCATTTCATCTTATATCGGGATAATTTTTCATTTTTAAGGGTGTAAATTGTCGGGTATTAATAAAATTGTGATAGCGCACACCTTTGAGTCAAGGGCCACACGGTGAGTTAATTTTTATTAGTTTGATTGCATTAAACATTTATTAAAATAACGGTGATGATTATTATTTAGTAGAAGAGGTATTCACTTCACAGCTGTAAAGGTGTTCAAGCCGGTTGAAATATCCAATCCCAATTTGCTACCCGCTCTCTAAAGGATTAGATGAACTTTCTTAAAATGAGGACTGTACAAAATGAACGATCTCTTGTATTTCCTATTCTCTTGGTTTGCCCGGTATGAAATTTTTATTATCATTATTAATGTCATCACTATATTCGTAAATAATGAACGGTTAGAATTGATGACTTGGACACTGTGGCGATGCATTTTTCCGCAAAGTCCTCCTAACTAAAGTACTTCATTACCTCTGGTGATGTTGGTTCAAACCCAGTGTGACCCAAGTAGAATTCGCGGTGTTGGACGAAGCGGGGTTCGCGGTAGGTTTTCTCGGGGTACTCCCGTTTCCCCTGCCTGTC
Source organism: Laupala kohalensis (assembly GCA_002313205.1). Taxonomy (NCBI): domain Eukaryota; kingdom Metazoa; phylum Arthropoda; class Insecta; order Orthoptera; family Trigonidiidae; genus Laupala; species Laupala kohalensis. Next base: position 236,015 of record NNCF01126416.1, on the reverse strand, counting down.
ATTCCACCACAACATTCACTCACCATCATTTACCCTCATGTCATTCATTCACCACCCTCCTCAAGGAGGAGCGTCGGGAAGGACATCCTAGTAATTCCCTCGCCATATCAAAAAGAGGCATCACATCACCCTCATCTCCGACCCTCACAGACAAGGGAAAAGGGGATAAGGTTCACTGCATTATTAAATAGCGTGCCCGTGACGTGTGGCGGGGGCGGAAAGAACGTGACGTGAATTTGACCGCGACGAGGAGGTGGAGGATGGATGAGAGTAGCGGGGCCGTCCACAGCACGACCTTGCCTCTTCTCTCCTCCGCCGCCGCCATCTGCATCTCGCCTCCGCCGCCACCATTGCCGTGCCGCGACCTGCTGCCCAAAATAGGAGGCGTGGTGACGTCACAGCGCCTGCGATCGCGCCAACGCAGATGGCAGCTGCCTCGGCGTCCGTGTGGGAGTGTGTGATAGAGAGAGAGAGAGAGAGAGAGTGGGTGGGTGCATGGATGGAGACACGCATCGAGACAGCGGCGTCTGCTGTGGTGTTGCGCGAACGAAATGGATCCTATCNGGGGGGGGGGGGGTGAATCTTTTGAAGCTTGTCTTTTCACATTTCAATACAATACTTTATAAAAATGCCGAGGAACTGTAATTATATTCAGACGAGTAGGCATTTAAAAGAAATTACTTGTAATTTGCATTTAATTCTGATATGTCATACTCTACACTATATATCATCCTATTACAAACTTAACTTATATATTTTTATTCTAATTAAGGTTTCTAAATTGCTTTTTTATAATGATGAACATGTATTGCATAAAAAAGTGTTGGCACTTTAGTTGAAATTAATACTTAATATTAACAATTATTATTGACAATTTCAAGAGGTGGAATTATTGTTTCCTGGTTGGAAGTAAACATAAGGTGTAGAAGCTGCGAAAAAATGCAGTGCCACAGAGTCGAAGGATGCAGAGGGTGGTGGTGGTAGGCAAGGAGGGGGAAGGATGCAAGAAATGGGGATCTGAGGAGGCCGTAATTATGATACATGAATAACATTTTTCAATACGAAATCAACAGAAATTGAAAACTTTTCACAAGAAAATATAACTTTTTATGTCTTCCGCTCCGAGGAAAGGATCAGCATGGACAAATGATTATTGTAGTATACAGTTGATAAATAATTTGCGATAGTTATTAAATTACAATAACTAAAGAAAAGTTAGATATATTTGTATGAAGTATAAATTTTTATTATTATTTAAATTCTCTCATTCATTTATTCATGAAATATCTTAAGTTCTGTAGGAGCTACTAAGTTTTTTTAACACATCTAAATGTGTATGTTAAAAACTATAGAAAATTTTTTCTAAAGTTTTTTACTATTCGGACCACTGATTGAGGGGAGGGGTGAAAGAGGTCGAAGAATTAATTTAATTAAACTAAATATTACAAGTAGTGGTGAGGGGGTCCCAAATCCAAAAACTACCCCAAACCCCAAGCATCCGCTCCAATATAACTAGCGAAGGCAGTTTCTTGGGTTTAGTTCTCTATAATTACTAAATAGTATCGATGAAATAAATAGAGAATATGACGAAGGCATGTTTGGATATGGCTTTCATAAGAGGTGCAGATGATGCGGTCTACTGTACCAACTAAACATAGTTTGGAGGGAAGAATGTTTGAAGAGAGAAACAATAGTGTTGTTCAAGAGCCCATACCAGGGACTTGTAAGTTAGTGTGCGTATGAGAGTCCCTAGTTCGTGTTCCATAGGCATGGCGTAGAATAGACCTCCAGCACAATTATCCTGCTCCTTCCGATTTCACCCCAGGATTTGCCCGGTACTCAATTCATTTCAATTCATCTGATAGCAGGATCAGTAATCTCGGGAGTCAATTTGAACGTCCCGGTATTTTGAAGTGAAAACCCTTCATATATGAGGAGAAATCCCCTGCGACCTCATCAGGTTTAGAACTCCGCCCGGATGAATTTCAGTTGAACTACACGGACTGAAATACTGGTCCGAAGGTACCGAATCGGAATTGTATCATGTACACACCACGGAAGTTCAAAGTTACGAGTGAGTACATCTTCGGCGTAATAACTTAGAAACAAAATTATAGGCCTCGCGGCGAAAGAGAAATAACGAGATTTAACCAATGATGTGAGAGCGCGGAGTTGTCATATATCTGCTGCTGGGGTGGCCTAGAGTAGCTCTACCCATTTCGGCAGGTATACCACAGAACCCTCACAAGGATGCTATAACCCGTGGAAATGCTAATTTCAGGCAGTGTATGGCAGGTCGAAGGTTAGAGATCAAACTCTTTGTCCGTCACAGTTGGCGTATCTATTGTTGCCGGTTCTACGAATCGGTTGATGTACGCGACAACATCCGAACGTAAAATTCACGACACGAAGATTCTGCTGACACAAGTATAACGCCCAAGGATCTAAACTGAGAGGAAGAATGGGCAATATCACAATGATAGCATTGTCCTCTCGACTTTCACGTGGTATTTACGTTCCTCCCTCATTACTTTTCTTTTGTAGCGAGCACTGTAGTCTAACTCATGACATCCGATATCGCCAAGACATTTTAAGAGTGAATTCTTAGTGCACTTCATATTGAGAATGTAACACCAATTGTGTAGGTTATGTTTTATGGGGAACTTTAACCTTAAAATTTGTTACTTTAATCCATGAAATCAACCGCTGTGATATCACAGAGCAATAAGGAATGAAGGATTAAGTCAATCAAAATTTGTCCCCCTGTTTTCCGAAATGCCACAAAAATCTTTTCTTAACTGAGTGGGGTGGTAGGTGTAGAGTTATGTAATTGGATTCGGGTAGGAGTTAACGTTACAGGTGCGTTTTGGAGGGAAGGGGGTGTTAAAACAAGTATGTTTTGCTGAACGTAATTTATGGACGTTTCCTTGGAGACTGGTTCGTAAAAAGACTTCATTCGTGGGGACAAAGTCATAAACGTTGATAGACATTAAATCGGCCAGAAATAATGGTTGTCCTTTGACTCTCCTTTAAATGTACATTGTAGGATGTTGTCCCATTCATAACGTGTTCTATGGCACTTCAGGCTTCGACTGTCTCCGGCTGTCTTAGTTATTTTATTGAACACATGATCATTTCATTATCATGACGCTAAAGATATTTCTTAGTTTCTAGAAAAACTTGTTTCAAGTTTTCATACCTGGAGAAATATTGACTTATGTAACCGTAAGATTATTTTTATCATCGGATTGATCAAATGTTTGTCCAATGAAAGAGATGGTACAAATCACTTAACGACCACTTACGACGCCGTGAAGCACACTCTCGTTTGTGCCATTGAGTCTTTTTATCATTATCACTGCTCGGATTCATATGCGCTAAAAAATCCGTACTACGCCCTAAAATCAAATGCTCTTCAAAAATCATTCGCAAAATACCCATTCAAAAAAATAGTTAGATATGTATCTACTTATTATTACGAAAGTGCAAGAGTAAATTTGATTAGTTACCACCGAGCTCATTTACATAGGATAAGCTATACTCGTATATCAATAATAAACATGAAAAGTTTGATTGATTGCATTTAATTAAACTAAATATTACAAGTCAAACTAAATATATGTTTTCATGTTCAATCAAAAATATTAAAAATTATAAAATTAAATTCAACTGTTCCCACTATATTAAAATGGCTAGAAATCAATTCCTCAAAGCCATAGAAAGTCAGGAGAGAAATATGTAAAAACCGAGCCGTGATCAAAACGCACTTTCATGCCAGGATTTAATTGGTTTGAAAATAACGCGCAAACCACATGAAACTGACTATTTTCATATAACCTTGAATGATGGTTAAATATAATAATCCAGATGCGTGAGCCGACCAATGGAAGCGTGCTGTGCATAGTTATTAATTATCGCACAAAAAGAAAAAAAGAATTTCATCTAGTGAAATACTTAATGAAACCAGCTGGCAACGAACAACGCGAATAATCTGTAATAGTATGTCTAATAGAAATATTTCTTTGACGACAGTCGGTAAAGTTTCAAAAGATAAGACTTTGTGGAAGCGGATGGAAATACGATCGACACGTCCATTCGTATGAGAAATGGGGTATTTTCTAGGACAAAAGAAATCTTCGATTTCGAACGCTTGAATTGATAGATAAAACAATTCTCGTTCCTTCCTTGGGAGTATATAGCTGTCACGTGCTTCTGTTGTGGCAGAAAGCAGCAAATAGAATCGATTTCGTGACCTCTGTTAGTCCTCAAACGTGACTCTGAGTCACATGTTCTCTTGCTCTTCTTATCACACTCTTCTTATCACACGGTCTTCTGCGGTAGCCTCTTCTTATCGCACTCCCATTATCGCTAATAACAGAGCCCATTACCATTTGTGCTAGACAGTAAAATCTGATGATAGTGCTTTTTTTTTCACAAGTGGTGACTTTCTTTATTCTCATTGTTTTGTGAACAGTTTATTTTGTCTGTGACATGTACTCTTAATACAATCACTTAAGGTAGTATGAACCTCCGGGCGACTGCTTTATTATGAAATATTAAACTATTGACTATATAACAACTCATCTAAAACAATTTGGAGTTAATATTTGAATAATACCAACTTGAAGTTGTACGGTCTCTCTGCTGATGTGTTTTAAATAAATTCCGGGGTAATTTCTTTTAGAATCGATATAAAAAACTATGACATGCGTCACAAATTTAATGTACAAAAGACTACGAAATTGCCTTGTCTTTCTTAAGTTATTCATCGAAAACAGTTGCAAAACTAGAGAGCTGAATACATTGTTTTTTTTAAATAAATTATTCGCAGCTTTTTATACACCATAATTTATGAATTATCTCTATAATGACTATTTTAAACACAAAATAGATTAGAAGTTATTGGAATAAAGATATTAGAAGTTTCATAAATGGTTTTGTGTGTGACTAGTGCCTGACCCGCTCGCTGTACCTAACAAGTACATTATTACATTTAGGATTCATACACGATTAACAAGGACGTCAACTTGCCGTTTTGAGAATGTTCAATGTCTGAAGGCAGATTGGTGGTTGATATTTCATGTTGAAACAACGATTGCACTGAGAGATATATGGATGTTGAGTGGGAGGATCAAAAAGTTTGGATGTTGAGTTGCACTGTCGCCAACATCAGGTTTACCAAGTTGATAGCAAGATTATGAATTTAAGATTTACTGAACTGTAGTTAGTGACCGCGCGTTGCCTATTTGTCAGTTTTTGTTTTATAACATTAATCGTAACACGTGTTAATTGAACATGATAAGTGTACTCACCATTCTAATTTGGATAGATGAGACATTAAAGGAAATTTTCTAGTTATGGAAAATGAAGTCCGAAGTTTTGTTCGCTACGTGTACATTGATAGCGCCTATGGTTTAATAGGAGCTCCACTTCCACTCCACCCTGAACATAGTTGTACCTGTTTAGATTAGTAACTAGATTGACTTTCCTAAAACAAGAGAAACTACTTTCGTTCTCCTTAAACTTTGCTAGCACTTTTCCAGCATACAATAGAAATATTTCGAGAACTGCTCTTAGTTCAGTTATTTTTACAATTGGTTAATTCTGTTATAATTTATGTTTCAATAATCTTGAAATAATAAGTAGTTGTCAAAACCGAGTAACTTTATTTACTAATGCCAATACATTACAAATGCCAGATTGTTTGAAATGAATAATCATTAGATCATATTTCGATGAATTTTTAACATTATCTTACTTAAAGTTAATTCTTTTAATAATTACCATTATTACTACAAATGATTCTAAACTTATTCTTTTGGAATAAGTATTATAATGCAACATGCAACTCTGTTTTTCCTATTATTGTTTATTGCAGTGTAATATAAATTCTCCAACCCATTTATAAAACTCAACTCCATGAATTCACACTACGTATTTTTGAGGAATGTTTTTAGTACAGTACAATTAATTGTTTTATGAAAATTAAAATTATGATCAGAAGTTGTTTTCATTTATTTCCTCTTCTTGGCTACAAATGAATAGAGAAAACTGAGGATGAGCAATAGTAGTTGGCGATGAGCGGCACATACCCTCAGCTTCCTGTGCTACTATTTCGAAGGATTCCAAAATTTCCTTCGAGCCGGATTTGAACCAGCGACCTATGGATTTCTGACCAATGTACACTACAGTCCACCGCTCTACCAACTGAGCTATCGAAGGCCGATAATGTAGGATCCTACTACCATTGAATCGTCGTTATTTATCATTGATTGATAACCTGGCAAAAACTAGATTGGATATTATTTAATAAGTTAATTAGATTGAAACAATTTATAATTAAATAACGTGGCACATAGAAAACACAATAAAAAGATATCTCACAACAAATAATGCGAATAATGCTATTGAACTTTCGAATTAAACTGATATGTTAAAAAATAAATTGCGTATTCAGACTTTAAAACAAGATATTTGATAAAACAAATATATTTGACGTAGTAAACTATTTTTGCAAGTTTTTTATTCCATTGCATATAATATACTTTAAATACTGAAATATATCGGAGATAAAACTGTTTCGAGTGTATTATAATTCACAATTTTTACCTTTTCAAATATTAACAAAATTTACGATGGATTTTGCGTTTAGACCGCTAAATAAAAAACGCCTGTTTATAACATGCCAACGTTTCGGAAATCAGTATTTTAACCCTAATCAGGCTACAAAAATAATTGTGGATTCTACAACATGCTCTATTACAGAGTACTATATTTAAAAAAATACATAATTCATATTTGCCTCAAATATTCATCTAGTTATACCTCGTGTTTTTTTTCCTTCCTGGTCGCACTTTCGCATGGTTCAGAACTGCGTGATTGTTTTAATTAGCAGAACTAAACTTAGATGATACTTGTTTTACACGAAAAAAAATACACAATTACACATACATAAATTATTATGTACGATGTATTTATGTGTGTAATGCTATGTATTTATGTATTAAATTCTCGTAATTTATGTATGGTGAATTACTTTTTAATTTATTTGGTTTGTTTTTCATCACGTCAACATCTGTTCATATTCCACAACATCATCCCTTCGCCTTCTCTATTCTACCTCTTTAATTATCTCTCACTGACATTTGCACCTTATCTAAATCTAAAATAAAATATAACACAACGAGACAACAGTCCTAAAAATATATTATCTTCATTTCCGTTCCCCATTAGTAAGCAATCTGTCTAAAAAGATTTTTTTTTTTTTGCCCGTAGATGAACAACATCACGTAACCGCCATTTGCCCTGGTGTTTCTTGTCCCGCACCTGACCCAACCACGGGGAGGCGGGAGTTTACTCCACAATCTAGTATTTAAATCTTTCCACATAATCCTTAAATATTTAATACTTCTTCCGAGTATTGATTTGTTCGCACCCTATCTCCAGCACCTCATTCCTTTACATTGACCCTACCGAACTCTCAAGAGTACATTTTCGAGGTGTTACTCTGTCATGTCCGTTGACGTGTGCATGTGAAAGATTGATTGCAACCTGTTATGAAACGTACGGGTCTCTATTGTTAAGAATAAAGATCTTGTTTTGTTTGAAAACTATCTTGTTCCGCAGCACAACACCCTACATTATTCACCTTCCTACAATGGCAGATCTATTTTACCTGAACACTTACCGGATAAAATTGAAGTTGATAAATGACATACATTGTAAAAGCGTTACCAGATTAATAATCGATATTAGTTATAATTGTTATTGTTATTAATAACACCACATTGTTAATTATTTGTTTGGTGCATTTCATTTAAGGTAATATTTACAAAATTTGTGTTGTAAAAGCATAATTTTTAAATAAAACTTGTTCCCGGTTAACCCCTCCCCTTCATTAAGGTCGAGAACCGCCACTACCTTCCTAGCGTTTCAACAACCATTTGCGGGTGATGCAACTTGATCCGTGAAACTATTTCTGGACACACCATATCGCGCGTCAATGATGCAATGTTTCCAAATAGCAATTATCACCCAGCGAAATCTTTGTAGAATATGGGCATATTTCTATATCTCGTCATTTTGAAGAAATTGCTTTGTTTTTTGGTCCGAAGAGGAAAGATCAAATAAATCAAAATTAATTTTTCCATTTTTTTTCCATTGTAGTATTTGTAGATTGGAAATGTAGCGTGCTGTTGAAGCTTATCTACATGGAGCTATAGAAGGTAGGTATAAGTCTATTTTTAGTAGGTGGGCCGGTTAGTTGGGTTTACCAACAACTTGGCCCACGTGGAGGGATTAGTTAGTAATAGTTAGTTATTGATACTTGGAGGAGGTGGATAGAGGAAGGGTTTGCTTTTAAGTAGTCACAGCTATATGAACTGGGACGTTAATGTTGAAAGCTAAAAAATTTTGTTCTGCGTGTTGAGCAAGAACGCTACCACCTGAGCCACAAAGGGGCATAATTTTTAACGAGCAATCTCTCGCCAAATTATCTTGTATCATGTTTGTCGGTACATTATGGAAGAACTCTCACGTCAATAAGAGAGCGGAACGAATAAGGACTGATTAATTTGATCATTACGATAATTCCAATCTTTCCACAGGAGTAAATCGACGATAATCCTCTCTCGTTAATAGAAGAGTGAAACTGATACCAACTCGGAAACTTTTTGAAGAGTCGGAAGCTTTTCAGCTTGTCGCGTGGACGATGACGAAAACAGATAAATTCGACGTATGAAGTGATGCAAAGAAAGTTCGTGATCGCGAGCAGGAACGAAAGAATTGGATTATTCATGCAGATACTTTTAAAATTCGTGTCAAATTTTTCGTGCTGATGCTAAAACTTTTTTTTGTAGATGTAAAGCATATTCATGATGCATTAAGTGTTCTTCAGTACTGAAATATATTTTTACTTTTCTATTTCACTTGTTTAAAATATTAAAGGGATAGAAATAAATCTTATGATCGGTCACAAATTAAATTTATGCGTTTGAAATCTTTTAACATGTTTCAGTATGCACTAATTGCAATATTTTTTGTTTCCATCAGGGTTCGAATTAAAGGGGGGAGAGGACCAGAGAGTTTCCCCCTTTCTGACTTTCTTTTCCCCACTCTACATCTGGTGTTGATTCCCAAGCAGTGGAAGAACACGTGATTCCTCCTCTCGTGATTGTCTATCATAATTGAAAAAAATTAGATTTCATTTCAATTAATGTCCCAACAATGTTTCATGGAATGTATGTTTATCGTTTTAACAATGCTTTCTTATAATAATAATAATAAATTTATTGGCTAGAAAGTTTTATAACAAGAAAAATAAACTAAAACAGGTTAGACAACTTTATAATTGGTCAATATATTTATTGCGAGTGTAGTACATCAGAATAAAATACTAAATCACAAAAATCCTTTTAAATATCCCCCGCGATTATAATGACATTTTCTTGACAATTTTATAAAGTACTGTACTGAAATATGAAAAGACAAGCTTTGAAAGTTTCCTTCTCCCTGGTTTCCGTTTATTTGATAAACGTTTGCTGATCGCACTTCGAGATATCTTCTTTCTGTAAAACGCTAATGGAAATTATCAAAGACAAAGTTATATGGTTCTCGGTCTGGACTTCCATGAATCGGTGATTCATCGCAGAGCAATTATAATCATGTAATTGAACATTGCCACAACAATGAGATCAAGTGGTCAATTATTTTCTTGAATCATTACGTTCCTTCCAATGAAGGTTGTAGCAAATCATATTCCTTTAAATATTGGATTATTTTATTTGCTTTTATATTACATCATTTGTCATGAACTCGAATATCGAAATTAAAGTGTTTTTTTGTAATTTTCTTGGTAAATATTTTTAAAATTCTATTTATTTCTTTTCCTGAATACTCGCGTTTTTTAATGCACACTTTTCGCATTTCCATTTTATACGGACATGTAAGCTTCTAAAAGAAATTCACATTAGACTTTCTCGAGATGTAAAGATCCAGTAAGATTCTGTGTTTATAATATGGAGATGATTGTTTTAATATTTGCAAACGGATGAATGATATCCCGTAGTAGAAGATGTCGAAGCGGATAAAAAGCGAACTTCACATTAACTGTCCTACCTGTTCAGCTTTCGAATCTAACATAATTTCACTCCATTTTATTTTGAACTCTCAACTTCCGAGTATCAACGCCAACGGCCGAGTGAAATTTCCGGCGAACCGGGACTCGAACTCGAGACCCTGTTCTGTCCAGGTTCCGTGTATCCGACTCGTAGGCATGTGGAATCTGGGTACAAATGCACCCAGCGTGTGAAGCAGGTTCACCTGAACAGGCTAGGTGGATGTTGTGTACGGGTTTCGGGAGTCGTGTCTTGGTGATGCAGCGGTCTCGGGTTCGAGTCACGTTCTGTCCCAATTTTCACTTCACAGTGCAATTTAACTCCGTGGTAGTGTCTGTATAGAAATTTTTTGAGCATCACACTATATCTATCAGGAAGTCACCAAATGAACTTGCAAGGATTTACCTCGGGTTTTGATGTGAACATTGGATTATTTTTCTCATACTCCAGAAATTATCATCTACCACAGAAAATAATGATGTATAAGGATAAGATCCAATTTCAGAAAAGAGTAATTCGTTGGAAATGAAGTGAAATTGTCTAGCTCTAGTACAAGAACAACTGTTACCTTGGAACAGTCTCCTCAGAAAATACCTGACTACGAATATTTTATTTGCTGCGTATGAGTTTTCAATGGCATTTTGCTGATTCAATTTGCTCACCTTCGACATGGTGTCAGAGAGAGTTATTGGTATGTAACCTGAAACTCTTACATGTTTCTTTTACGACTCTTCAGTCTGCCTGTTCCATTCTGTTGAATAGAACAATGCTCTACAGAATGAATATTAAGCAAGGGGACAAACTTCAGGGGGAGATTCCTTACAGAAAAGGGTACTAAAAAGTTTATAACACTTCACTCTCTACAACGATATCCAAGGAACTGGGCATTTTCGTCGTTCTAGAGAGAGATCATTATGTAGATAGAAACCAATATTTAGTGCAATAGGTTTAAAAAGAAAGAGATACTATAAACACAACAAATATTTATTACATTCAATATTAAATTTATTTACTTACATTACATTTGAAAAATAAAGTATTTTCTGCTATATCTATATATTTCTACTATTTACATTAATGGAAGAAGTCAGTCATCAATTTGCTTCCTTCTTCCCTTTCAAAGCATTGGCGACTAAAATATAATCGAGAGAGAGAGAGAACGCTATATGTTTAAAATAAAAAATAAAAATATTAGTATGTTCTATTTTTCTTTCGACCTCAATTTGATTCATCTTTTATAATTTGGCGTGTAGGTCTTAAATAAAACTCAATTCTTATTTGCCAACGTTTCGACACCTATCGTGTCTTCATTAGGACTACATGCTGTAATATTTATATCAGAATAACTAACAAGGTGTACACTAATCTGAAAAATGTATTCTTATATAATATCTTTGTAAAAAAAGTTTATAACACTTCACTCTCTACAACGATATCCAAGGAACTGGGCATTTAATGATGGATTTTTGTTTTTAATTATATAATTTTGATGTGTGTTTTGTATGAATGTATATTTATGGTTTGTTTTGATATGACTGGTTTAAGTTGGTGTGACTGTGTGGGTTATTTGAATTGTAACGGTAGGGCGTTGGTTGCTCAGATGTGTTTGGCGTGTGTATGCTTGAATATTAAAGGTTGTGAGTGGCTGTTGTGATGGTAATGTGGTGTTTCGGTTTAAAATGTATGGAGTATTATAAGGTATGTACAAAAATGATAGATGATTGTAGAATTAGATTGTATATAGACGGTTTTGTATATTAAGTGTAAATGTTTCTTTGTTGTTTGTTAAATATATAGCCCTGATGAAGACACGATAGGTGTCGAAACGTTGGCAAATAAGAATTGAGTTTTATTTAAGACCTTTACGCAAAATTATAAAAGATAAAAATATTAGTGTTATAACAAACCGAACCACCCTCGCTCATTTCATCGTTATAGAAAGATTGTATTTGTAGGAAGAAATGTTCTAGAGTATGGATGATGTGCAAATTCACGAAGAACGTGTTCAAGTATCCTGTGACGCTATTCGGCTACAGCCTGCAACATCGGAAAGAGTAGGCAATCTATGATGTCGACGTGTACGCTTGACCATAGAGGTCACTTCGAAGGTCTTTTTGAGACACGGAAGCACTTACTGACTAACCGTCCAAAACCTGACATGCATTGATCAGAACTCTTTTGTCCCTGTCCCAGTCATAAATCACCTCCTGAAATTTGTCTTATTTGATGTTCACACTGTATTAATGTATTAGCATAATAATATCTACGCTCGGATGAAATTTTAATACGTTACTCTGTAAGCAATTCGGATGTATGCTAATCCACACATATACACACATCAATTGTGAGTGCAATTGACAGGTTGCATGACACCCCCGTAATTAAAATTAGTAGTTACCATAACACACTTCAAGAACATGACCATTCTTAATAATTTATGTACAATTTATTATAAATAATTATATTTTTATGTAGACTAACCGATTATGTCCCGCTTCGGACACAAGATTTGTTGTTATGAATATCATATAAATAAATAAGCTTTATTGTCAAAAAGGTAGTTACAAACTGCGTATGATCACTTGGAGGACAATAAACTAATCTACTCTCCGGAAACAAGCAAGGGACCATCCCATCAATTCCGATCAGGCACCCAAGGACAGTGGCAGATTTAATATTTATAAAAGAAATTATTTAATAAATACGTATTCCACTTTGCTATTAGTAACTTTATTCAACACAAATCAAGTAAGGTTTGTTTCATACTGTATTGTTTAATAAATTGGCGTTTTTCTAGCTGAAATTATTTTTTATTACAAGAAATTTGATATTTTTTTCGAAAAAAATAGAGATATTTATATTCTTTATTAACGATTTATGTAAACGTAAAGTAGAGCTAATTTGTGAGTAAAGAGAGCTGCATGATCGATCACCTCCAGCAAAAGACGACTTGACAGTGGCACTCTTCAAATTCTCCTACAAAGAAATGAATTATTTTAAAGGGAAGTTACAGTGGCATATTCTATTTAAGAATAGCTGCAACGATTACATAATTGATTGTAGAGTCAATTACTTTGTGACTGTAAATTATTATAATAAATAATAAAATATATTACTTAGTTTTTAAACACTAATATAAGTTTCACCGTTTTTTGTGTGAAAAAATACCTGTATATTAGTGATAGAAAAGTAAGAAATATGTTTATATTGTTTATTTTAGCTTACAGCGGTTTGAATGTTGTTCAGAAGATCTGATGTTCACAGAAAACTATACATAAGTATATTCACTTAATATAAGTTTTTTATACTATAAACTGATTTCTTTTACCATTTTAATATTTAACATACTGAAAACTGCGACCTATATCGATAAATTAGTCAACAAATGAAAGAAAAATTTCGTGATTTTGTGATAAATAAACGTATAACTAATCTACAATATAGGTCATGTGTTTTTAATACATTGTTTGATCAGATTGTAATTAGGTATTTTCATAGACACATTTGTTTTAATTTTATGATTAAGTAACAAATATAAATGGTAATGATAGCTATTTAGTTGAATTATATTTTCAAACCTTTTTTGTCATCACTTTACAAATCTAATATTTATTTATTTATTTATTGATCTCTTTAACCTGTCCCTCAGCACAGAGTCATTATCTAATATTTGTACGATTCGCCATATTTTTTCCAAATTCTTTCTTACGTTCTTGACGATCAAATATTGCAATAAATTTTAAGGCAGTTTGAAATCATAAATTTTATTGAAATTTTACACTGTTTCTCATAGACTCCCACAACTAAATTAATTCAAAAACCTGTCTTACAGTATTGTTTTTATTATACAGCAAAAGATTTTCGAGACCGAGGTCATCAGTAACAACACTTTTGTGTTATCCATATGATATATGATTTAGTCACAGAATGTAAGAACTAACGAATCTTGAATTAATTGTATGAAGTAATAAATGAGTTTGTTAATTTAAATAAGTTTTATTGTATTTAAAGAAGGATTTAATTTCCCTGTAATGGATAAGATAGGCAGTACCGATTTTATTGTACATATCACTAATGCGGTTTGCATGTAATGTCCTCGTTAAAAGGATAAAAAATGTTTCAGTGAACGTAGAAAAGGTAAACAACGTCTAAAAGAATCTGTAAAGCTTTAAATGACTTTTATCTCCAACATTGCCTTGATTGTTAACTGTACCCAAGGTATAATTGGCAAAATAAATATGATCACTTCTTGCGGACTCCTCGCTCCTCTAGATCCGGGATTCTATTTCGTGGCCATGTCGATACATAGGGGTAAAGACGTATAAAACATGGACGAGGAAAACACTACAAATTTGTTCAGAAAATATGGGGATGCAATACATTTTGTGCGTCACTAGTTAGTGATTACATATTTTTTGAAGATGAGGCATCGAATTGATGTTGGGTGCATGACCTGTAATTTTTATTTTGGAAATATTTATGGAGAAAGAAATTTTTCTTAAATCAGTTACAAGCAATTTGGCCTGGTCAAGGACTTCTTAAGTATGCGTGTAAACTTAATGTCAAAGCAGGAAGGGTTTTTCTGTTTGGAAGAAGCAGGTTCCATGTGTCGTCCACGTTTAGGTCGTTGTAATCAGTGATTTTTTTCTATTAAAATAATCCTTGAAAGTTTAAGAAACACATTAATATAACGTGTGGCAAAATAAAAAATTCCACATCTTTTATTATGAACTATGATGTATTATGTAGTACATCAAGGTAACAAGTTTTTTTTAACAACAGACATCTGAAAATATTCTTATATATTGTTGCTTGTTGTTCTTATATATTATTTTTTTCTGATATTTGACATAATTTCACTATGTGACATTACAAAGATAAGTTGCTTTCCAGAATCAGTATTGTAGACGAATTCAGAAAATAAACCAATAATTATTCTTGGATTCAATTTTGAAGTATAGTTTTGCCAGTCTGCAGTTAAGTAATGTTTGCAATGTATAGGTAATTTTTTCCATTTGTTTTACCTCATGCCACATCGTCTCCTTCGCTTGCGCAAAACCAGTGCCTCCCCCAGGCGACTTACATCTAGTAAGTACGTGTTTGGCGAACACGGGGCCCCGAGCTGAGTCTGGCATTACTCCCACTTACTTGTGCCATGCTCCTTCCTTTCTCTTTTCTGACCTCCCTTGGTCACCTCTTGTTCTTTTCGATCCCGACGCTATTAGGGATAGGGTATCTTTCATTTTCCTCTTTCCTCTTCTTTTTTTAAAAATGTTTTTAGTAAAGTCTTGAGATATGTTGGGATTTGAGTTTTGAGTTGTAATTCAGGAGGGTTTTTAGTGGGTATGGCTGAGTCATTCGGCGAGTCCCACACGCGGGGAGAGTCATGTTGGTTCTCCCTAGTGCGTAACTGAATTTTCCCTGCCTGTACAAGTTTTAAGGGCTCTAATGACCTCGATGTTGACGAGCCCTAAAGCCCCACAAAAAAACAGTGCCTGGTTATCAACTTCATCTCTCTTTATTAACACCGCTTCAGACCGTAGCCCGTCTCCTTCATGAGGAGCTCTATATGTCCTCTTATAATTCGTCTTGTTTTCTTCGTCTCTTATTATCTTGTTGCTGAAAGTTTTTGTCTCTTGACTCTTTTTCGTTAACTTTTCTTTGTCTCTAAGACTTCCTTTTACTGTGTTTCTTTCTACTGCCTAGTCACTCCGTCTCATCAGTATTTTTTATTATTCTTTTTTTTCATGCCCTTTGGCGAGGTTTATGTCATGAGAACTGCTCATTCACCTAACCGGGAATGACTTGAGAGAGGGAATTGGAAAGAGATGTTGGGTTGCCAGTATGTCGGTAGTATACTAATTGTTAATGTCTAGGTAATGTGCTCAATGACTAGGCAAAGTATGAAATGCGATGAATATCACCTACTTTGCCAAATTGCTTAAGGCAAAGTATACATTACCTAGGTACTTAGCACAATAACAGAATTTCCAACATTGCCGGCAAACCCGACGAGAGGGAGGGGCACCCGGTTTTGTGCCCCGAGGCTAGGATCCCAAAAGGGACTCGGCAGTTCTTATTGTATAATTTTTGCTCAAGTATAATATTTATTCTGTAAATTTTTTTTTCTCGACGGGGAGGAGTAGTGGTTAACACCCCTGCGATCAATGCAGGAATCGCGGGTTCGATTCCCGACTCGTCATTGACTGGCTTATAGGAAATGGTAGAGAATAGAAGTGTTATCTAATCGGAACCATGACTGCATCCGAAGCATCTCGTGACACAAACGACAGTGTCGTCTATCCACTCAGTTCTTCGTAATAGAACGATGCAAGAGCCAACTTAAACCCACGCGTTGCTCATCTATCCACGCTTCGGTCATAAGGACGTCGTTGGCAACTGTAACTACTTCGATATTTACAGGTTGCATGACGTCGTCTTCCATTCATGGCCTATTCTGGAGCATCACCTACGTATCGTGATGTATCGAGTAACATTTCTCTGTTTTCTTTCTATCAATAATAAATTTACTGTTAAAATGCAGTTACAAAGTGCGTATGACCACGTGGAGGACAATAATCTAATTTGCTCTCCGGAAACAAGCAAAGGACCATCCCATCAATTTCGAACAAGGACCCTAAGGCAGAGGCACTTCAGCACACTCCTAAGATAAGAATAAAAGTAATGCGGTACGCGTTATAACATTAACAGAATACCAACAATTTTGTACTTTATAAAAAGTAAAAGTTATTTTACAAGTACATTTTATTATAAACTACTCGGAAAATATTATCCATAAATCGTTTCTATTAAAATAACTCTAAAGTCCAGATGTATTATTACAAAGGACGCCGCCACGAGGCAACCATCCTCCAATCTGGAACCACTCTTCGCTCCCTTGCAGATTAATAAATATTATCTACATCACTGAATCTGACTTTGAGATTTATCTGATATTACTCGTTAAATCTGTTATCAATCGAACTCTGATTACAGAACGTACTTTTGATTTCTCACATATTTGTCAAAACACTACAAACTTATCGTGACCTTGTGTGTCAGACCGCATGTCTTGAGTGGATATCTTGTCGACAAATCGTAAATCCGAGAACCGCACGACATCCCATAATACCCCTCGATCAATGAGAAAGTTAGACATAGAAAGAAGTTGTACGGGTCAGCAGCCGAAGATGGTAGTGCCAGGCACGGCAGCATGACTTCAATGATAGAACGTAAGGCAAAAGTCCTGCTAGAAGGATCTTCCCGAAGGAGTCTTGTGCATGGAACTAAGCTAACTACTAGGTCTTGCCGGTTCCATTCTCAAGTCGTTTTTGCATTCTCAAGTCCTGCCGATTCGACGTCAGTCTTTCCAGTAGTACTTTGTGGGACCTGCCACGTTATTACAAATGTGGACTTTAATGCTTTAGATTTAGGTAAATATTTATTATAAATTTTAAATATTTAATATAAATAATATTTAATTTAGGTTTCACGAACTAAACGCGTAGCAAATACCAGAATTTTCAAAAATGTTGGGATTGGAATATCTATTTTTTTTTTTTTTGTGCACTAGCTTAGAAATTTCTGAGCTTTCTGGGGTAGAACTGACGGTCTTACCAGAATGACGAGGAAACTATAAGCTATTTAAGTGCGTCCTAGTAGCTGGTCGATACGTACCGGAAGACCGGTTTTTGAATGCTTTTTTATGAAAGAAAAAATTATCTATTGACTTGTCTTACAAAATTTGGACATTGTTGGGCAAATATTTGAATAAAACCATCTTGTTCTACAGGCGCTTATGGTTAAAGCCTGGTGGGTATTTTTTAAGAAATTCAAGAATAAATTTCTGGAGCCATTCTTATAAAAATTAACACACGTATCACATATTTAATATAGAAGAGAACACTATAAAATTTTCCTACCTTTTCCAGGAATTAAGATATTTGTTCAATGAAAACTACCTCAAAACTAGAGAACTCTACTCAAACTAGAGACCATTCTTCAAATACATTGTTTCAATTTGTACGGTATAATTAATGATTCCCAGTATTCATACACCATAAATCATGAATTACTATTACAATGACTATTTTTAATATAAAGATTATAGGTAAAATTATTGTAATTTTCATAAATTGATATGTGCTTCACTACCTGACACACTATTTCTACTGGTAGCTTAAGAAGACTGAAGTAATTAATCATATTTCACTGAAAACACTTATGAATCCTCAAAAATCTGTGTAGAATAACGAGGTTACACTGGAGAATACACAATTCAGTTTACATAAGATAAGTTTATTATGTGCGTGCTTTCAGAAGGGCACAGATATACACGTCCCTACACATTCACTCTTTTCGATTTCCTGGATCAGTTACTGTAAATCTCATATGCTACGATTGCGTAAAATGACGTTGAAATCCGAATATTTGACTGAAATGTAGTTTTCTTAAGTCTTCCAGCAAAATAATGTATTTTATCTTACACAGCTTGTCTGTGTGTTTCTTTAAGAACAGAGGTGTGAATTTGGAAGGAAATAGTTTGAGGAAAAGTATTAAATTGCAGGTAAATGGTCTAACATAACTAATATGGGGGCTTCTCGACACATTTGGCGTACTTTGTGACGTCATCGGAGAACAAGCCGTCTCTATTTCTTAAAAAACTGCGTGTTTTTGTTCGTAAAACGAATAGCTTTACTATCTCTGCCCCAGTAAATGATACAAATTATATAAAATGTAATTTCAAAGTTCCAATCAAAACCCCTCGTCCCATTAATTTAATCGCAACAGAACTATTAATTAAATAGCTATCATTCACCCTAGCAACCCCAAAATTCCACATTTTCATTCAGGGTTGCGGGTTCGAATCTTGCGTTACGGGATGATAATAAATTTATTGTCAAAAAAGCAGTTACTAACTGCGTTTGACCACTTAGAGGATAATAAACTAATTTACCCTCACGAAGCAAGCAGAGACCCCCATCAATTCCTAGCAAGGGCCCTAATGCAGAGGTTGATTGGATTGAACATTCTAGCACACTTTTAAGATAAGAATAAAGAGTAATTCGGTAGGTGTTATAATATTAACAGAATACCAACGAATTTGTATTTAAAGTAATAGGGAAGAATGTAATTCATCGTAACTGTGGGCAGAGTGTAATTTATCATCTTACCCCAACAAACATCATTTCGTGAGGTAAGAATTCATGTGGTTGGCATAAGGAAGGGAATGCAAGCGCTAAAAGCATGCTAATTTAAAAGACAACTCTAAATGTTTACCTGAAATTTTTACGCTCGAATTTAAAAACTATTTCTTAGAAAGAACAAAATAGTTTCATTTATATTAATTATTTTTAAAAAAATTATAACAGCGATTTTGATTATAATTTACCAAACTATGAATCCAACAATTGATAAATAAAGAATAATGCACTGTCTACATGCAGGTAAAAATAGCTTATAACCACGCGGACAAAAACAGATAATTTACTTTTCGGAGCAAACAAGGGGCCACCAATTTTGATCAATGCTTTCAAAGGAGAACCAAAATAAATTGGATCAAAATGAACGAAAACAACCTTGCCAAGATATAATAATGATAAAATAATAAGAAACAAAATAATAAGCATATCTTAACGTAATTCTGTATTTTAATTTATTGAAATTAAATGTACTAAAAGAATGATGTGATATAGAATGAGTTTTTATTATTATATTTAGTATTAATTAAAATTTAAGTAGTATTTAATGGGAAGACTTACATTCATATTAACTTATTTTATTAAAAACAATCCATTCTTATAAATTATAGTAGCTGGTGCTGTTAGAAGCTTTTCATTGTGAGTTTGAAGGGATTCTATGTGTTGATATATTTTGGAAGGGAATTTTACAGAACTTTCTTTACATGTAAATTTGTTCCAGAAAATCTGATAACTCGCCTTCCCTCTTTTATTATTACTTTTTTTTCAAAAAAATTTCTGGGACGTATTTAGTTCCCTTCCTAGGTCTTTTGTCAACTCTTGGGTCGGCTGAGTTGCCAGTGATGTCGTCATCGTTGTCTCTGGAGCAGTGTCAGCCCCACGCGCCTCCATCTATCGTCACTTCAAGACATTCATTTTAGAGTCCACACTCGGGGTGTGAAACCGACAACCACTGCATCGTAGTGTATCATTCCAGGGGCGGATCCAGGATTTGATTTTGGGAGAGGCCCATGAAGAAAAATACCAGGGGATGCAGACGCCTTCATCGGAATTGTTTTTTTTTATGAACTACTTGAAATTGCAAGTTAAGACATTCCTAAACATAAACGTCATTCCTTCAATTGCAGTTTTCATCGAGAATCTTAAGAAATTCTAGAGAAACACTTGACGGAGAAGGTTGAATGTTTTTTAATTGTAAATAATTAAAGTGTGTTTATAAAAGTGAAATGTAGTGCATCTCTGTACCAATAACAAGCCCTTATGAGGATGTCAAACTAACCTCGAAACGTACGTAGGTGATTCTGTAATCAACATTGTGTATTAAAAAGAACTTGTAACAACTTTATTAAATGAAGATTAGAAAAAAGTAATTATGTAAGTTAATTAATTGATTGTCTATAATTAAGACGTATAGAAGTTGAATGAACTTCTTAAAAAATAGTTTTTGAAATTCGTGATTTTAACGAATTTTTACTTTGGGTTTTCCTGCTAAAAAGCTTATCCATTGCTTCAGATTAACTCAATACAATTTCAACGGTAGTTCGCATTAAACTGAAAACGTTTCGGCGTTCCATCTAAAACCTACCAAACGTATGAAATTATACTAATTCAGTGGTATTAAAGTGAGGAGGAAAGTGGTAATGTTGAAATGAAATTTGTCCATAAAAATAAGGTATGATAAAAAATAACTTTTTTGGAGGGGGCATGTGCCACCTGCGCCCTCTCCCTTGGATCCGCCACTGTGTCGTTCTACCTCGTTCTTTGATTTTCTTCTCTGTTTCCACAATTTTCCCTTCATAGAAGAGGTAGGGAAACGTTTGGCAGTGTAATCTACACGACTACTATTGCCCCCCCCCTTCCCGATGCGTATGTGGCAGACCCGAGGCTGTACAAGTTCCTCCACCGAGAAAGTTTCTAAAATTAACTTCTTCAAACTGCAATTTAAGGTAATTATATACATAAAGTATTTTCAAAAATTGTAATAAACAGAATTTAAAAATACTGTTTTGGAATATTTCGCATCTTTAGCCACATTTTTACTTTGGGCATTCCTTCTCAGATTATACAGATTCAGATTTACACTATATGATTTCAACTCTGATCGTCGCGTAATCTAGAACGATTCCAGATCTTAAATTTTCGAAGAAAGGAGGCTTGTGCACCTTCAGGTTGTCTTTTAAATACGTCTACATTGGCCACTACCTTTATTGACATTGGCTCCCTCTATCATAGGAGACCTGACAGGAGTACTTTTACGTTCAAGTTTATTTCATGTAGTGGGACCATGTCATATAATTCAAGCGTTCCTAATAAATGTCACAGAAAATTTATGACGAGTATATCTTATGGTTCTACAAGAATATCTCCATACTATTTTCTAAAAGAAGGTATATTAAACGTTATACTACCCTAAGACGGAGAAATAAATATTATGTATTGTAAAAATATTTCTCTGAACATTTTATTAAATAATTTTTGACAAACTAACATAAAAATATCTTGTCAGTGTCAGACAAAGTTCAAGATTTCGAGGATCCGAGAATCATTCTGCATTTACATGTAACTCGCACGTCAGGATTTGAAATCTTATTGCAATCCAAATAAATCTGTAATTTCTGAATACCCAGGAGCAAGAAACTATCTCTTTTTTACCTTAAACTGTGTATTCTTATTTAAGAAACGTTCCCAGATCACCTGAGAAAAAGCACCTGTCTTTTGGAGAATAAAATACTATTGTTTTTAACATCGTANTATATATATATATATATATATATATATATATATATATATATATATATATTGAAAACATTGACTTTTAGTACTAATATGTACTACTATTAACTTCCATTATGTAATCTAATGAAATATCTGTTTATATCACGTTAATTTGTCCCGTTATGTTTATTGTTATAATTAGTTATTACTTGAACACCTGATGACGGCGTAAATCCACGTCGCAACGTAGGGAGCTATTCACGAAAAATAAAAATATTATTCGTCTATAAAAGGTCGTATGTTATTAAATATTCATTTAATAGACTTGTAGTGTTTCGAAAACTACCGAAAAATGTGACACTTGCTTGAAAATAAAGAAGAAGAAAGTCGATGACACAAAGGAAAATTACATAGAGATATTGTTTTGAGGGTTAGGAAGAGGATACATTAGATTAAAATCAAAAGAGCAATTTGGAATGTAAATTTCGTGTATAATTAGAAAATACCATGAAGTAATGCCAAGTTATATCTTGTTTTACCAAAGCTCAAAGGTGTGAGAATGAATGTGAAATGTAATGTATGGAATATATATGACAGGATTAGAATACAATGCTTATGGATTGTATAAGAAACATAATCCAAGCGTTGATGCAGTCCAGTAGCGATTGGCGCGGTCCCAATGCACGGAAGTCACGGATCTTCATTGGCGTCATAACATCCGGTAAAGGAACTCAATCGCTAGATCGGCTCTAGAATATGTTTTCAGGAGGGGGGAGGGTGTACTAAGAGGCCTGGAAATACTCTCCAAGTTTTCGAGGTATCCGGAAAATGTATGAAGGTTAAATGAGTGACCTGATGCCTCTTTTTTAATGTCCTGCATTAAGAAATTAAAAAAATCTGCCAACTCGTTTAATAAAATATGAACCAGTGGAGCTAATATTTGATTAAAAAGTGTTAAAAAAGTTGTACGGGCTCTTAAAGACAAGGCTTTTAGTGAGACAGTTTTTGAGTACTTTTCGAAATATTTCTAATGGGGTTGATGTAAAAAATCTGTCACACGTGTCAAAACTTTAAGACAGAAAATAACAGTATGATATTACCTTAGCTAACAGGACAGTTAATATAGCTATTCAATGAAAACTGTTGAAACACTAAAGAACTCTACACAATCTAAAGGCTTTAAATTGTTTCAGTCCAAACGGTAAATGAATTCACAATATTTAATTGCATTATTCGTGAATTACTCTTATAATGACGATTTTAATATAAAAATAATAGATCACATTATTGAAAGTTTCACAATTGGATTTGAGCTTTACTAGCGTCTGGTACTTTCATACTTCCTTAAATGAGAATAGTTTTTATGGTAAAATCTAATTTGTAAAAAAAATTCAGTTTAATTATCTTAATTATTTTATTTTCTCGAGTTTTTGTAATTCTTTAAGTATTTTCTTTAGTGTAGTGTTGTTAGTATTTTGTTTCCAGTGTGCTAAGATATAAAGAGGTTCGAAAAACTTCACTGAGTTGAACTAGTCAAACGAACTCTACAAACTCTAATTTTCTTGTGATTTTTTAGTGTTATTCTAAGGTGTGATAAAGTGTAGGACAACATCATCATTTACATTTTTTCTGGAAACATAAAGGTTAAGCATTTCCTATTTGTTTTAAGTATTGCTTTCAAATTCCTGTAGGTATCAAACCCTCATTGTCGTAGTACTCGTTGAAATACTTGTTTAAGTTCATCTCCCTTAACTTCAGTAAGATAAAAATTTTCAATAGTTTTAGCTTAAATTCTTATTTCAATGTAATAATTAATTATCTCTCTGGAAACACCCGATTTATTAGTAGTTGTCGACATTCTTGTTTCACATCTGCTTTTGTTCCAAGTCACAACAATGGACACGATAGGTCTGTAAAAACACTAGCGGCGGTTGGACAACACTTAGGGATTTTCGCCGACCTTCCAACTGCTGTCACCCGGTTCCTGCCCGGTTCCATCAAACACACATCCACCATCCCCTCTCTTGACACAAAATAGGTTTAGCATGTTAGAGGACATGTCCCATTTCCCCCCCTCTACCCACCCCTCCCACTTCTTTCACCCCNAGAGACAGATCCTATTCCGCACACAAACCCGTTAACCCTCCTCCCCGCAAACCCCGCACTGGTCAGCACAGGCGTCCAAAAACACGTAAAACCCAACACTTGACCTCGATGTTGACGAGCCCTAAAGCCCCACAAAAAGAAAAAAAACACTTCCACGCAAAAATCTTACGTTTTAATTTTAGCTGAATCCCATGACCGCCAAATGTCCTCCATTATGCGTGGAATTGTTCTCAGCCATTTCTCTGTATCCAGTTTCTTTAAGTCAAATGCTTGATTGGCTGAAGCTATCAGAGAACTGGACACTCACACGAAAAATCTCTCAGAGCGGGACACAGTAATTATTATTGGTGGGCAAAACGATTTAAATTTGGGTAGTCAATTCAACCCTAGTGAACATATACAAAAACCCAAACTCACCTCCCAACGAACGAACATCATACTTTCTAGCCTGCCTCCACTCTACAACATACCAAACTTGAACAACGAAATTAATAACGCAAACATCGCTCTAACACAGCACCTGGAATACAAAAACATGATATATGTTGATCTGCAATCCCACCTTTCTGCCAAGGACTTTAACCGGCACGGCCTTCATCTGAAACTGTCTGGGAAACAACGCTTCGCTTCTCTCTTAGCTACATACTTTACCTTACCTCCACTAAATCCACCAGCCACCCCTATTGCTACCTCGTCACTTTCTCCTACTCTCCCCTTTCCCATCTCACCTCTCCCGTACAAATCTGTTTCACCGGCCCCAATCCCGACTCCTTCCGCCCTCAAACACGATTATAACTTGCGGTCGAGAGTTCGATGTGTTGCTCAAAGACGGCAATTCAATATAAATTCTCCGCAATCATCTGAATTCAATTTCATCCCTCGAGAAAATAAAATAAAATCTTATTATAATGTTCAGTCGCTTTCCAGCAAAGTAATAGATATTAAAATTATTTTAGACTATCCATTTGATTTGTTATGTCTAACAGAACATTGGCTTACTGATAATGACGTAATTAAAAGAACTTTTGTTCCAAATTATTCTTTAATTAGTTTTTACTGTCGACAAAATTTCAAAGGTAATTATCCTCACGGCGGTACATGTATCTACGTTAGAAATGACATTTCATCCTCCCCACTGTTAGGTTACGAGAAATTCTACTCGGATGGTATTTATGAACACTCTGCAGTTCATTTGACCGATAAAAGAATTGGAGTTTTGTGTATTTACAGACCTTAATCAGATCTTGAAATTTTTTTTTCTGAATTCGAAATCGTATTAAAACGTCTAATACAGAAATATACGAAATCTATTGTTGTCTGTGGCGATTTCAATATCGACTTCCTCAGTGAATCGGATTCCGCGCACAATCCCAAGAATCGGTTCAATAATCTAATCAGTTCCTTCAATCGTGTTACTACGATAATCGACCCCACTCGCTTATCTGGTTCATCTCAAACATTGCTGGACTAGATAATTGTCAACAATGAACACATGTATACTTCTCAAGTATTTAAAGCAGATTATATAAAGATTTCCAGTCACTATAGATCTTACAAAATATTTGTTTCATGTTGTGTGTTGGTGAAATATTTAGTGGATTGCCGATGTGAGAGATATAAATAATAAATATTAGTAGGTACATATTTCGTAATGATACATTTGTAATATAATGTTTGTAATGATATTGTGCAATAATTTGTAATGATTTGAAAAATCCAACAAAAGACTTACGGTAAATTTAATTAATCTGTTTACCTTATATTGCGAAGAGATCAATTGTTGGAATAAACAGAATTATTACAAGTAAATAATATTTTTCGTAACCGCGTTGGGTTTTGAACATTAATTTCGAGTACTGGGCCATTCCATTTTCGACACCGTCGACCCCCCAGGGGACTTACATCTAATAAGTACGTGTTTGGCAAACACGGGGCCCCTAGCTGAGTCTGGCATTACTTCCACTTATTTGTGCGAGGCTCCTTCCTTTCTCTTTCCTGACCTCTTTTGGTCACCTCTTGTTCTTTTCGATTCCGATGCTATTAGGGCTAGGGTATCTTTCATTTTCCTCATTTTTTTGTCCCTCCCCTCATTTTTTGTTCTCAATGTTTTGATATATGTTTTGATATATTGTTAATTCAGGAGGGTTTTTAATGGGTATGGTTGAGTCATTCGGCGAGTCCCACACGCGGGGAGAGTCATGTTGGCTCTCCCTAGTGCGTAACTGCATTTTCCCTACTGTACAGAATTTAGGGCTCTAATGACCTCGATGTCGACGAGCCGCAAAGTCCCACAAAAAAAATCCACGTAACTTTTATATCGTGTTGTATTTGTAATCAAAACCTGGATATTATTATTTGTTCAAAATAAATAAAAGATAGTCTTTCTTGGTTTAATTCATAGAAAATATGTTAAAAGGCAGGGGTTTACTTCAATGTAGAATCTCTTTGTATATAAAATAATATATGGCAAAATACATATTGCACGTGGAAAATTATTTTCACTTCAATATACAAAACACCACTGCGACAGCGGCACTGCACGGCATTTATGGTTGCATCCGGTCGCACCGGAACTATGGACTGCCAGTAAAGCAAAAACTGGAAACGAGCAATGTTAAACTATATCAAG
Organism: Laupala kohalensis; assembly: GCA_002313205.1. Classification (NCBI taxonomy): domain Eukaryota; kingdom Metazoa; phylum Arthropoda; class Insecta; order Orthoptera; family Trigonidiidae; genus Laupala; species Laupala kohalensis. The sequence continues at coordinate 209,250 of NNCF01126416.1, read as the reverse complement.
TCGTAGAGCATGTAGCATCTTTCATAGTACCACGGTTATAGAGAGTATAATACCCTCAAAGTAATGAAAATTATCTCAATGGTGTGTACATTTGCCCTTGCCTCAATGATGTTCATTATCTCCATTTTTACTTGTTCGGTTAAAGAAACCAATAAAAATAGGAAATCTCTCAGTTTGTCCCGTAAGAAAGGATCACATCCGCAATAAGGACACATTACTGTCTTTGTCTGGAGATACCCACGCTTCGAGCCTGACTGGGAGTTGAAACCAATTCGCGAGTCTGCTGGAGCGCAGCCCCGAATCTAACTTGCTACGAGCAAAAGAAGACGACTAGAATAATCATACTGTACAGTAACACAAACAAACAAAATTTTACCGTGTGACGTCGTCATTGACGTTAAACGGAAGTCTACAGTACACATTTATGCATCAATTTAATTTATGGATTCATAATTGGTTTTCCCAGAATAACGGTGCTAAGTTACTTCATGTTCTTAAACCTCTAGTTGTGGGATTTATGTCTGTTTTTCTCAGAACTCTTTATGGAATTCTGAGACTGGTGAGATTTAAATTATCCCACCGTGGAGTACCGATAAACAGAACGCACAGCGGTTTACTATCGCAACTACATCACCCGGAGGTCTCATCCGCAGAACCACAACTTCCTTTTCCGTCCAAACTCATCTTAAAGTGTATGAGATTGTATGTCACATTCTGAAAGGCAAACACATAAAATTTCGTTTCAGTTTATAATAAAACTTAAGGAATTAATTTCTTTTTAGAATATCACTCATACATTTGAAGTAGTGAAATTACATTTTAAGTAGTAAGCAAAGAATTTATAGTTTTGTACTACCATATAAACGTAAGTTATTACGGAATATCGCTTTGAGCAAAATTAGTCGAATATCGTTACTTTTACTTCCATTCTTAGTATGTTCTCTTCCAGCAATATAACTTGTTTAATTCAATTTCCGATTGCGCTAAATAGATTAGATCTAGTGTTAGTATCTTAGCTATCTCGGTACTGTTGAGCGGTAGAGTGTAGGTTCAAACCCTGCTTGGCCGAACTTGATGAGGTTCTCAGCTGGGGTTTCTCTCACCTACTTCAGACCAATGTGGTGTTCGGTACCATGGGTTCCCTGGCAACCCAACATCTCTCCATCCCAATTCCCTTTCCCAAGTCACGGTTAGGTGGAAGAGCGGACCAAATGGCCCGAACCTCGCTCTAAGACATTAAAATAAAAAATAAGAAAAATAGGGAATTTGGCTAATCTTTTGCTTTCAGCTATTCTTCGAAGTTTTGTAAAACAATCAATTTCCTTGGAAACTCCAAGAGATATTCGTTTGAATCCAAGCTAAAAAACTATTGATCTGTAGAAGAACATAACATTGTTTCTCAGGATTCGATTTTTATCAGCATAAGGAACATAGCTAATTGCTTTTAGAGGATTCCGTTCTCTCACAAAAATGGGTCTTGTGATCAATGAACTCAAAATATTTACGTTGATATTTTCCTGGAATATTTTCATTCCAATTCTTATGCGAATCAAAAGTGCAACGTCATGAGATATTCTGTTCTGTCGCGTATTAATTTTAACCCGTTCATTGGTATGGTCAGATTAATTTAAACAATTTTATTATTTTTCGACCTTTTCTTTCCTTCATCTCTTTGTAATGCTTTTATAGATTTTTTAATGAATTAGAATGAACCAGAGATTCTAAATTACGAGGGCCAACTTTAGAAGATTATGTACACGTTCTGCACTGAAAATTCAATTTCTCGCAAATCAAATTCATACCGAACCAAACTTCACTTAAAAATAAAAAGCAAATCAAATTGAAAATTTAAAAGTTTTGACTTTTTCGAAAATTATTTTCAGCTTCATCAAAACTAGGATTTTTATGTTTTACAAAAATATGTACTCGTACCAATGTAAAACAAGGTATTCTTTTTCGAACCATTGTGAATTAATGGGACGGTCACAGACTTAAGTGTGACTTAGGAAGTTATCGCGTCTTCTTTTACATAATGTTATCAAATGTATTTTTTTCTTCAGCCTGACTACTTGGGTTCGTCGAAAACAATAAGCGATGGAGAAAAGTCAATTTTCTTGCAATAAACGAATAAAACAAAGTGTAGAAGAAAACAACCTTCTAGAAACGAAATCGAAATAAATTCTTCATTATTTCGCTCATGTAGCTTCTGAGGAGACTATAGTGTAACTGTGTTTCACAACCCTAAATTCTAGACGTTTCAAGAGAATTGTTTCCGAAGGAATGAGAAAATGGGTAAGGTAGGGTAGGGTGATGAACGGGATTGCCCAGAAAAAAAGGCCTGCTGCAGACCCGCTTCGTCCAAAATATCCCTTTTCTCATGGGTGTCTGGACTAACCGCTACGACAGTGCATGTAGAACTTTACTTCACCTCTTCGTAGGCGTGTACGGGAGGGAGGGCGTCGTCAGTTGGCGGTCGCGCAGCTTCGACCTGCCACTCAATGGCAAAGAGCGGGCGTAGCGGATGGTAAAAGACGTGGGCGAAGAGGCGGACATCGCCTCGTCGACGTCCCACGAGCGATTCATGACAGCATCTCGACACAGACGGAAGAGGAGGCGAAGGCAACGGAGGTGGGAATGGGGGTGGGAGAAAAGGATAGGTGGGCGACTTCCTCCTTCGTCTCAAGAACAGTCAATATGTCACAGACGAATTTAAGGTATAGGATGAGTCTCTCCTCGTAATAATTTAGTGAAGATAAAACTAGCATGTCTGAAATAATCTTTTTATTTTTCTATTGCAGTATTTGTAAGTGGGAAAAGAAGCGCGCTATTGATGTTTATCTACATGGGGCAATAGGAGATAGGAGGGGTTGGTAGGGCTATTGCTAGCAAGGTGGGCCGGTTATCTGGGTGTACCCACGAAGTAGTAGCAGCAGCAGGAAGTGGATAGAAGAAGTACGGCTCGCTTTCCAATTGTTACAGTCATATGAACTGTAAAAAGCTACAAAAAAAATTTTCTGGCCCCACAATTTGAACCCGGAGTGACTCGATGGTGAGCAATCATGCTATCCCCTGAGCCACGGGAAGAGCTAAATAATATTTGAACATCTTATAAAATATTACTTTATTCGCCACATTCTAGTGCAGCACTAAAATTCCCTTCAATTCTGCATTAAGGGTTGGGAGAAGGGAGTAGGATTTCTTTTTTTCAAAAATAAATGTTGACTCTTATGTTGACCACCAAGTGTGCATAATTGTATCAGAAAGTTCCAAAATTCTGTATTTTCGGGGGTTGATAAATTTTTATCTAGGAATAAAGTATTAATTAAGAGTTTGTGAAGATGTTTTGGTACGACTACCCACCCTGAATGCGAGAAATGATTCGTAATTGTGATACTTGAAAACTAGGGATGCAAAACCACTGCACATACTTTCTCGTATACGATTTTGTAGTATAGAGTGACAAAAAATATCGTAAAAGTGTTAACTAAAAAGTAATTTCGTTGTAGACAGAAATGATGTATTTTCGTGTCTGTTGTGCGTTTGCTGTCCCCCTATGTATTTTATCATTATCATATCTTTCATTTCAATTTACGAAAAGTGTATACCACGTCAGCTTGATCCATTTACACCGCTAAATGTTATTGAAGCGTCTTGAAACAGTTAACTGATTGTGTAGCAGACAGAAATTACTTTACTGAGTCTATACCACAGTTTCAAGCGAAATACCGCTAATGCGAATGTAATGCATACTTTATGTACAGAATACACTAGTACTAATAGTACTTTATGTACAGAAAATTTAAGCAAAATCGCTGGAGACTTTTAGAAAAATATTCGAAAGAGTACTTTAACCTTCATTTGAAGTATTCTTTGTTTTAAAGTAAAAAAAATAGAGCACGTGCATCGACAACAAGTAAATTCTACCGTAAATACGAATTGCGAATTAAATTGATTCATCCATTTACTCAGAATCGCTGCGTACAGACGGACAGACGGATGGATGTTATGCCAAAAACAACTTTTTCTGAATCGGGGATAACCAAAACGGATATTTCCGTCGAAATCTCGCTTTCAAATTCTTTCACAATTACAAAACTTTCTATATACTACGTACATGAGAAAGTAAAAGTACTTTTAGTATTGCACCAATATCAAGTTTTCGTGAACCAAAGTATTTAACATCGATACTGAAATCTCTAGTACTTGTCATGTCTGTGCGCATTCGCGATAGTACTTCGTGGAAATCATGAGTCAATACAATACGAGAGGTGGGGAGCGTAAGTAGGACCTGATCGACTCCGTAGCGGAGAGGAAGCGAGAATTGCGAACAACACTTGATTTTCAGACGTGCTAACGAGAGGACATACTGAGGAAGGAGCGATGAGTATTCTGCGACCCCTACTTCAATTTGTTGGAAACTATTCAGAGTTGTCTATGACAGGTTCCTACAACATTTGTCATTGATAACGTCTATGTTATTTAGTTAATTTGACAAATTTAAGAGAATTACAGAGCTCGTGGATAGTGTAGGTGCGTAACATTTATGAGTGGTTAAGACTCAGAATATTTCAATAATTGACGCTTTTTATAATTATTATTTGAAATAATTGTATTTGAGTTATTGAAATATTTGAGTATTTGAAATAATTGCGAATAGTTTAAATAATTTCCAAACCAGAAAAAGCATTTGTTTCACGGAGCACGATATTTGTACTGGAATTAAATAACTTAAATTGTTGATAATGAAATATTTTATAACTAATTGTATTTAAAGCCAAATACTTCACAATTTAACAGTGAATAATTTTTGATTTAAAATAACACGTGGGTTGAAATGTTACGTTTTGTTTATTCATTGTATTATACTTTTGTAATTAGATTTATTTGATACCATCCTTTTCAAGGCAGGATATCGAAAGGAACTTTCTCATGGGACGGTCACTGGATAATGATTTTGAAGCTTAATTCCTGTTATTATAATAATTACTTCAAATAAACGGCCTTGAAGTGATTTAGAACATATAATACTCATATTCATAGAGTTTAAATATTATTCTTTTTGTAGGTTTTATAATGTATGTTTAAAATAAAATAGTAGACTTAGTTAAAATTTTTATATTGGACAAAAATTGGGAGGGGAACGTATCATTCTTCAATAGTCTCATAGATTGGGCTGTTTTAGATTACTAGCTAAACTCGTGAGTTTAAATTGCTCGACGAAATTTAATAAAACCAACACTCTGAACGATAATATAAACGTTTACTTGTATTTAGCAAGACTATTTTGTTTACTTGGATAATATGGCAGTACTAGTTATAGGCAAGTTTCATTCTGTTTATTCTTTAGCATTAAACAATGTAAACAGAACATTAGCAAAGTTACGAATAGTATATGTTAATATACAATAAAGTATTATATAAGTCACGTACAATTATCTACGAATATTGTTTATTGCTTACCAAATGCAGTAGAGCTTTCATTTTTCAGGATTCAAGTAGTCCAGTAACATTATTTTCAAATAAATGACTCGAGTAGTTTCTTTATAGCTTTATGCGGTTTTTAAATGCTGTTATCTCGGAAAGGAAATGGTGATAGATGAAATAACTGGATGTCGCCGACACATGTTTTAGTGCTCTAAACTACGAAACTTAATTTGTGTAATTTAACTTAATAGTAAAAAATTTTATCTACTAATTATTCTTCATATTATTTAATTTACAATTATAATTATACTCGCCCCGTAAAAATACTTGCCCCGTATTTTTTTATGGACCAATCTTTTTTTACTCATGTAAAAATAAAATCTATCTACATTTTAACGTCAAAATACTTTTACTCACTGGTGCTGTAAAAACATATGAACAGTACCCTAATTTTACAAATTCATAATAATACAAATTTAATGCAAAACTTGATTGCGTACACCATTTTGAGTTTCACTTCCAAGCAGCAAGAATAAAAAAAAGTCCTCGAATGAAACCACCCGTGAGCAGTCAACGCGAGAAAAATAAGTCAATCAAAAGTCGCCAATTATCCTAGCTCACCACTTAGTTAGGAGTATTTAACCCTCACATGTGCCGAACCTGTACCTATACGGTATCATGTCACAGTATATGTGAAATGTCCCGAAATCTATGGATTATACCCGTCCTTTTTCGACTGAATATGTTTACATGACCCTCCTTTCTCACTCCACTTATCTAGGCTGTCCTCCTCCCGCCTTCAACCACAATGGAGGCGATTTACCCCGTCCGGTTATGCCGAAAAGGAACTATAATATTCTGGGTCATTTGCTTATTAATGTACACGATGATGGTGATGATAACTGCTCTAAATCTTCTTCAATAATTATACTTTGTTTTCTTCTGACTCGTGTTGTTGTTTGGATTCACTTGCCAAGCGACTGCGGGGGGACCTTGAGTGGGCATATGTCACTGCGCCAATACATTCGACGTATTTTAGGATCAGAACAATTGTTCTCCATAGGAGTATCTTTATCATTCTATTCACGCTTTCTATCTTCATCCCAAGTAGAGTAGAACTTATAGAAAAGTACGTGACAACAAATTTATAAATAAAATAAAATATATACAAATTTTATCGTCAAAATCGCAGTTACATTCTGTGTATGACCACGTGGAGGACAATAAACTAAGTAACTCTCCGGAATCAGACAAGGGATCATCCCATCAATTGCGATCAAGGGTCCTAAGGTAGAAGTGGATTTCACATTTCAGCACACTCCTAAGATAAGAATCAAACTAGTTCATTACGTGTTATAATATTCACAGAATACAAGCGAATTTGTATTTAATAAAACAATTAGTTATTTCGCAAGTACGTATTATTATACACTATAGATTATTCGTAAAATATTGTTTATAAATCGTACCTATTAAAATAACTCTCCATTCGATATTTATTATTTCAATAGACTCCGCCTTTAGGTAAGAGCCCAGAGAACCTGTATGAAAAATCCACCTCTGCCCGAAGGAAAAACCGTAGAAAAACCCGGACCTAATGACTCTAATTTGACTCTAATGAAGAAAACTAACACAAAGTTTAGCAAAATTATCACATTTTTTCCACTAAGCATTGAGATACTATAAATGTGGTTTTAAGTGATTGCACTGTGATGTACTGATAATCAACAAAATCTCTTCTTGGATGTTTTAACTGCTTTAATAGTTTTGTAATCATTTTAGCTAATAATAGGGAATACATCAGTCATTACGGATAATAATAGATTTCCAAAAATCAGTTCTGTGATAAATTCTCTGATAACCAAGTGGGATTCAAATTCACCCTCACTATGGTTGTTTTATCCAGAAATTATACTCTAATTTGGTAAGGTAATATCTCTTTCTGAACAGTAACGTAGAAATCTCCTTCTCATTTCTTGTATGTTGCTTTAAGACACGCTGAGTTTATTCCGTTCATTTATCACGAAGAGCAGGTGCGAATAGGTCATCAACTTGTACTCCATTATTGTTTTCTTGGCTCAGCCTCCCGTGTGTTCTGTCTTCTGGGAAAACTAAATTTAATAGTGAGTTATAGAACATCATTCGAACGATCTGTCCTTTGGAGTGACTAATAATGCACTATAAAAGATCACTATGAACTAAACACTTTTGTCGTATACACAAATATCTTAGCAAGTGCAATTTGTATGTTTTTAAAGTACTTAAATATAGAAGTTTGTTAAAAATTACCGAATTTTGTAAAAATAAAAAATAAAATTCCATATTTATTATTTCCATAAAAAGTCCAAAAAATATAGATATTAAATACTTAAAAATATATACTAATGGTTTCCTTTGACAAGAATACCTTGCAGGGTAAGGACTACGTGCCATCGTCGATTCGTTGCAAAATAAAGTATTTATTTTATCGATTGAGGAATTGTCTTATCATACTGTAAATCAATCATAAAATTGTGTGTTTTCTAGTACTTTCATTTAAGATAGTTTTAAGATAGCGTAAGACCTGAGTTAAAAATAAAATTGAGGCTGTATTCTTAACTTTGTATCTTTATTCCTCTTTAATCCACGAGTCGATACCCATGACATGTAGAATTGCAATAGATTTCTTTGACAACAAAAAACGTATGTGTTGTAACCACAAACTAAAAATACGCTGCGACAAAATAATACCGACATTCATTTTTTTTTCTGGGAAGAAATTAACCGGTACGCACTCGGCACTCCCCAAATATGGAATACTGAATTTGTTGGCTACAGTTTGATATTATATTTAAACTATCAGGAAACTTGTTTTAATAAATTAGTTAAAGCTTATAACGCACAGAAATCCTACAATATATGACCTAATCTATAGATCAAAACTATGCTCAATCTAATTCATACGAAGGACTTTGCCAAAAAATTAAGCGAAAAGCATTTTCAGACGAAAGAGTAATCCTACGGAGCTGGTTTGATGCATTTTGTGATACAGTGGATATCGATGAGAGTTAATCTATCGATGCTTCGAAAATCAAGTGATAATGGCAGTGGCGAGAGACTTTAAAACAATTACAATTTCATCAGAATTTTTTGAATACAAATATTATCGGTTCGCGTATCGGAGCGTGCCGGTACATCAAAGCGCTAACTGCATTTCGTTTTACATTCATTAGTACAATTATTTTCTATGGTATGAATGTTTTGTTAGAAAAAGTCGATTGCTAATGGAGACGTTATATTTGATATATCCTAAGTGTTGAAAATTCGGCATTCCTAGGGACCAGATGAAACCTCTACTCATCCAGGTTTAATTAGACAAAATAAATTCTGGGAGATTCTTCAAAATTCAAATACAAATTTTCTTCTATTATTTCCTTTCCTATGACGGTCAGTCAACGTAAACCGAAGAGAGAAGAATCGTTTCATTTTCTACGTGACTGAGGAAGACTGGAAACTATTTCGTCTAATATGGGAGTGACTTTTCTGTGTTCTATTTTCTATTTTTCATTGACTTTAAATAATTTTAATGTATGTATTAAAGCTTGTGTATACATATATATGTATAAATAAGTTAAATTTATCTTCCTATTCCTTTGAATTTCACATCAATATCCGGTCGACATTGAAAATGGATCAAGCAGGTCTGCAGAGTCTGGAAGAACGCTGTCTGTGGCAGATTGAGGACACGGCGTCTGGCCGGTTGTCTGTTAAAACGACTGCCTTCTTGTATCAAATGGCTCTCCAGTTTTGCGTGTCTACATCCAGGGATCTAGTGCCAAATAAGACGGTGCGCGAGCGCTCATGTCGGAGCTCTTAGAATACCGGGTGGGTCAAAAGTCAGTTGTCACAAGCCATCTGAGATATGGCAAGAAAATGGAGCACCCCCACAATATGAAACGATAATAAAAGATTTCCTGAATGAAAACTTTGAAGAATGGATGAACAACCCGTTTTACCCCATAAATATAACTGTTTATGGGTTTTACCATATTCAAAATTATTAAACCAAATTACAATTAAATTAAACCAACTTCCCTTTAAAAATTCTTCATACTTTGAAGAATAAGAAGATTTGATTCTACGTGTAATTTTTTATTTCCGTAAAATCTCTAATTGTTTATAATAATTCAGGTGACTCAATACAAAAGGATCACGTAAATAAAACTTTTCACAACTTTCAGCTCATTTTGTTGCTTGAAAAACAAAAGAAAATAATTATGACTTCAATCTATAATATACTGCAATCAAAATCATTTTTTAGTCACGTAGCTTAACCAAGTGTTTTCATTCTTTCAAGTTTGAAAACCAATTTGACAACTGTCACATAATGAGGAAATTAATTCACGAATGCAATTGAAATCAATATTTTCTTTAAAACTAAATATCTACCATTGCGTATCATACAAAGTGCATATGATACAAATTTTCAATAGATTCATCATTACAACAAAACTTATAATTATCATAAACAAAAACTATTGAATCTCCTGCACGGTGACATCCACGGATATTTCAGTCTATGGAATACTGAAAACGATATTTACTCCAAGATTCGAGATGTTGAGCATTTGAAGGAATGAATTCAATCAGAATTTGAAAACCTATAGCCGTGAAGATTTTCGATAAAATTTGTGTATTAGTCATGAAAACATGCGGTGTTTGCATACAACACCATAGAAACATCTTTTGTGTGCTAATTTGACACTACATACATATATATATATATATATATATATATATATATATATATATATATATATATATATATGATGCAATACCCAAAATGTTGCTTCTCAAATTTTGTTGATAATAAATTTGTACTTTCATTTATTTTGTATTATTGCACCACACGCATTTTTCACAAGTGACTTACGGCACACTCTGTAGAATAACCTACTCTATCCGCGGCCGTGGGACCAGAGTCTTTCTAATGATTTTAAATGCAAAACTTTGAATGTTAATGCTATGTTTGCTCTAATTTAGGTACATTAGATCATTGAATGAAAATAAATAAATAAAGAGTTAGTTTTCATACTCGAGTATGCTAGTTTTCATACTGATGTTTTCACAAGGTTAATGTAATAAAGTATTATCCCAAAAATATACATAGTAGGTGTATCATTGTGAATGAATAAGTGAGTGAAAGCATTGTTTATACCTGGGAAGTTATTTACGGAAAAAATAAACGACGACTGATAATGATTGTCAAGGTATGAAAGTAACGAGAAGTTTCATGGGTAAATACGCTGTAGAATGGACGTGCAGTTTTAAAAATTAAGAATGACTTACTGAAACCAAAGGAGAAGCTTAAAACTTAAATTGAATAAAACAAACGTAGAACTATAAGAGAGGATTGTTAGGCATTTGTTGTGAATACATTTTGTTTTATTGATGAACTGTGAGAACCCGGCACGACCTACAATCTTCGTTGCATTCCATAATGCACAACCTACGTCGACCGAGTAGGTCGTAACAGTAGTTGATAGTTGATACGCTATGGTAGAGGTCATTTCAGATATTAAATGACGCTATAATAGCTTCCCAAAGCTGATGGCTTCTGCCTCAAACAAAAATTGCCTTGTGCCACTTCTTTAAGCTTATCCTGCGTTGACTTTGAAGTGCAAGTAATGCTTGGAGATGAAGCAGTCAACTGTTCGCTCGCCCACACCGTAACATAACGTGGCGGCAATCGCTATCGATGAACATGAAACGAATACTAGCTACCACACGAATTTTTCTCCGGTTATCGTTTGGTTGCAATGATAGGAATTAATCCCTGGCTTCCTTACGAAAAGTAAATTTATTTTTACTGAAACTTATGTGGACCTTATTCATCGTCTTTACCTATTTTGAGTATCTCCAACAGGTGCGTAGCACGCGCTGCGTTTCGCACGTTCTACTTGAATGTCCATCTTCAGGCACCCGACATCTAGCACAGGGGTAGCGTCCTCGCCTAGAGAAACTAAATACCCTGGTTCGAGTACCGGTGCTGTACTCAAAGAGATCCAGACGATGGATAATGTCCAAGTAGTAGTAAAAATGATAATTCAACATCGTCAAAGATGTCGTACTGAGAAGAATTGAGTGAAGTAAATTATTGTCCTCCGTGTGGTGACCCAGTTTTTTAAATCTTTTTTGGAAATAAATTATTCATTGATTTTCTGTTCTCTGACACGTAAAAGTAGCTGTGCGAGTAAACGGCATCACGATTGTTGTAATCATTACATTTAATTACAATCCTAAAATAAATAAAACTTGATAACTTGATAATTTTCGTCTCGAAAACGGATTCTTAAACTGTGGGTCGCAAATTGTCACGGTGTTGAAAATGTCGGGTCGCGATAATTTAGTACTTAAAACAAATTATTATGAAAAATCAGATACCACTTATATCAGAGCTGAATCTCTGCGTATAATACACACACTGAGGTTGAAGTGTATGACGTGTGTTTAAATCGATGATTCCCAAAGTGGTCTACCGTGTATTGACGCCGAGGGGTCGACTCAGACCTGCTGGAGTCAGCGAAAAAATAATGGGGTTGCTTGAGAAGTAGATAAGGAAACCTTGAGTTTTAGAAACCGTAATATTGATTTTGGAAGCAAAAGATACCATTTGAAAATAAAATTTAGTCATGTTTAACAACAAATTGTTTGTTCAACAGATTTGTTTGCTGAATGTAATGAGGTTAACTTGCCGTTACCAGGTGGAAATCTGAATTCGATATGAACAGAGTCTATCAAATCACATTTGAAGTTGGTGAAATTGTAAAAAACTATATATTTGAAAGGGAGTCTACCGAAATAGAAAAAATCGGCACGTGGTCTCTGGGGCAAAAATGTTTGGGGATCAGCGGTTTTAATGATATTTAAAAAATATCGTATTGCTATGCGGAAAAATGATTTATCGATGCAAAGCTTTGATCCTATGTAAGTAACTGTAATAACAGGAGACGTACATAGTACACAAATGAAATATGAGACATTAATATTATAAGATCCCAAAGATTGTCAAATGACATTTTAAGTAAGTAAAGATATGCGTAACAAGAGAATCAGTACAAATCTATTACAAGATACAATATGATAACAAAAAGGAATTGGAAAAATATTTCCATTGCAGCATTCAAACAATGGATTTTGCTTTTAGCGGTACCTGGGAGTTCATTTATCACTTAGAACATGCTCCTTAGGTAAATATGTTACGCTATTTGATACGAATTTATTGAGTAGGTCACGCTATATGAGAATATTATTACATGAATATTGAATTGGAAACGCAGGGCGTTTCCTCTTTACTCGAACCGGACAAATACTTCTTTGCTCCGCGCGAGTTTCCCGCACAGGGGAATGTTGCAAATAAATGGAACATCTTTCCCATACGATTCTGGAATGGCTACCTTGATGATTATGATTCAGAGCAAAATAAGCGGAACTGGCTGTGCTCAGTTTTGTACTTGTGTTTGTGCGTTGTGATACGTGTGAAAAGTTATATTTGCAACAAATTCATCGCATCCATCATGGATACTTTATCCACAGGTTACCCTAACCTCAACGACGGCCAGTGCAGTCCCTTCGCTGAGAAAATACTCCGAGTAAGTAAGGTTGTTCTCAGTGCGCAGAGATTACTCATCGACAGACAAACAGACATATCGACAGACAGACATATCGACAGACCGTAAATTGCGCTGATTTCGTTCAACACATTCTTCTATTGTTTACTACATTTAGCGAAATAGGTTTTTGGATTTAAAAATGTTGTAAGATAATACTATGGATTCTTCCTGAAAGACGTTAAAAATGTATTATGTCTTCTTTTTTTTCTTTCAAAAATTGAGCCAATATTATAATGTTTACGTGAAAGTAAAATACTTCATTCGTCTCATTAATATTCAATTATATTTTGATAAGTGTGATATTTGAATGTATATATAATTCCTATAATTTTTAACATTAAATACGTAATTTACAAAGAGTACGTAGACTTACCTTACCTGTTTACACCAAATCGAATCTATTTGTTAATTATTACTGTATTGACGGTGGTTTAAATTTTTGGGGGCCGAAAGATCGTAGAAGACGTTAGACTAGTCTTAAGGCTAAAATTACATGTGAAACAATTAGACATTATCTAGTGACGTCGAACTAGACTCTGACCGCTTCGAGAATTAAATTAGTGCCTCCTGAGCAATAAAGAACCTATTTTGAGATGATGAGGTCAAGGATATGTTGCAGCGGCAACAGTAAAATGCTTGCTTGTTCTCAGTCACTTCAAACGCCCAACATATTCTACTGTTATCCCGTGACCTGTTACCGAGTGACATCAATAGTAGCCAATAAGGGCGTTGCAATTTTCTGTAATGAATGTGATGCAGATGACATTTGTGAGGAATGTCGACCGACGAATTTGAGTTCAGGAATATGGAGCATCACTTATTTTCGTAACGCTGAACAAGATTAATATTATTCTTATATTGTCCCTTGTCAGGGAGGAATAAAGAAGTGATGAAGAGCCCAATGTGATGGCGATTCCCCCAGAAAACTAGAAGTAAAATTTTGAATCTAATGAAAATAATTAAACTCAATATCAGTCTCTAAAATGTAATATACCATTTACACAACCTTTTCGGTATTTTAATGAGTCTGTTTACAATCATTTAAGGATTATTAGTTTATGTTTGTAAAGTAATAATCCCAAACTATAATAAAGTTTGTCACTGCTGTGTACTCATACTCGGCAGCCCGATTCTGTTCCGCCTGTTTTCTTCTTTTGAGTGCTTTGTTCGGAAATGATTTTATGGTACCTTGCTTGCTTCCGAAGAGTAAACTAGCATATTATCCTTCACGTAGTAAACACAGTATTTTTAGTCTATTTGTTTACATATTATTTATTTGTTTCTTTTCCACGCACTTTTTTTTTATTAACTTCATTCGTGATAAAACGATGTCATAAATTGACGTTTTTTAAATACACGACGATTTGAATTATCAAGAAATGGGGCACTCCATCAATTAATTTCAACAACTTTCTCCTTCAAGTTCGAATGCACTTCTTCATCTATTATTTCCTAAAAGTCACAGAAGAATGCACCCAGCGCTTCATTTAACATTTGTGCCGCTCCGAGCCAGTAAATACATTCTCCTCCTTCACAACACTTGCAGCTGTGTTTGTAAGCGATGGTATTCTCCTGGGAAGTATTTTACAGTTGAAACGTTCTGATATTGCGATAAAAGAATTTTGTATCGACATAAAAAGCGCGCTGGAGATAATATGACGACTAGAATACCGGTTTTTTTACCTTTTTTCTTTCCAAACTTGTATCTAATATTTACTAATGGAATAATCCGAATGTTAATAAATATCCAATAATAAATAATCCAAATATTTACTTTGTCGTGTTGTAGTGAGGTAACTCTGCCGTAAATGAGTTATGGATTATTGTCTTCCACGTGGTCATACGAAGTTTGTAAATACTTTTAAGACAAATTTATTTTATTATTTTATTATTAAAATGTTTGAATTCTAATTTAACCCAATTTATTTCATTTCTCGTGTTGGATCGTAAAACTAACATGTATTCGAAAATTTTATCATTAACAGAACCAGATACAATTTTGTAGTTACTTTTACTTTCAAATTTATATAAAATAAGAATTATTTTGAAAAAAGAAATTTGATTTATCCTCAAAGGAGTACCACATTTGTCTACCTGTCCAACAATTTTCAAAATATACATTTTATTTGAGTCTTTGATGCGTGTTATATGTTAGCCCGTCAATTTTTTTTCAGTTTTGTCCCAGTTCTAAAAAAGATTACCGTTGTCCGAGACATACTTTCTGTACAGATCATAACTCTAGCCATGGAGTCACCTCTCACGTTCTGTTACGCTTTGTATCGTATCTGACAGGCCGTTACTCCACTTCGCAGGCGGATGATGCGGGTGTGTTAGAAGACTGACCCAAATGGGATAAGCTGGTATCGTCTTCATGTCTGAACTATCAAAAAACTCTTCTCCTGTTATTAGTATAAGGGAGACGATGTATTCTACGAGAACGAATAAGAACGAAATGTTACAACAAATATTAGAAGGAAAAAAAGAAAAAAATAGGTTATCATTATCTATTTCACATTTTTAGTAAATACTGATGCAATAAGTTAAATATGCGGTGTTGGCCTATTTACTTATTTACTCATTCATAAACACGGAACAAAAGATAATAAACTTATTATAACTATTAAACTTCCATTATTTTCACTGAAATATAAAATTTTATTATATAAACATATAAAAAGTCCATCCTGGTATTTCTCTGCTTTTCCTTCGGAGAGAGGCGGATTGTATAAACTGGCTCACTAGCCTCTTGCTTAGGGACGGCGGTCTATTGTGATAATTAATTTTGAATTTAGTGTTATTTTAACAGTTCCCATTTATAAACAATATAGTCTGAATAATCTATAGTTCGATAATAATACGTATTTGTGAACTACCTTTTTTTTGTTTACAAAAAGGTACAAATTTGTTGGTATTCTGTCAATATCAAAACACATAGCTAACTTTTCATTCTTACTTAAGGCGTGTACCGAAAAGTTAAATCCGCCTCTGCCTTAGGGCCCTTGATCGGAATTGATGGGATGGTCCCTTGCTTGCATCCGGAGAGTAAATTAGTTGATTGTCCTCCACGTGTTTGTAACTGTTTTTTGCCACTAAATTTACTATTATTTTTTGTCCCACTTATAAGAAAAGATTATATCTCTCTTCACTTGAATCCGTTAAGAAAAGCACACGACAATTCATTGCATGAATATTTTGTCTAACTTTCTTTGAACGTGGATCACAGTACATGACTTCCGATGAACTTTATAAACGATGGTTTATCCAGAAAAGTGCTTACAACGTTACCAGTACGAATGACTCACTCCATGAAGTTTTAAAACATCGTTAACATGATTGGTCATCAAATGTTAATGAATACCTTACAGTGGCTTCTAGAACAGCGCTGTCCAATTGCTGGCCCGTGAAACATTTTTACGACCCGCGATTATAGTACATTTAACATTAAATTTTTTATAAAATATGAGGGGGAACAGCATTGTGTTACATATTTATGACGTCAGAATTAATATTTGAAGTGATATTTCCGGTGAGAGAAAACAGAAAGTTGTATTTACCTCTGATACATTGCAGAATGAAGATATTTTATTATGATACTAAATATTAAAATTATTTTCTTGAATAAAGAAATATACTATTTAATTTTTACAGCTTGAAATAGTATGAATTTGTTGATGATAATAAAAAATATCGTGTTGCAAATAAATAAATATGAGCCATTTGCTAGATTCGTCGGGCAACATTTTGCAAACCCCCAACCCGCACTGGTCCGAACGACCGAAGCAATATAGAAAACGGCCCTCGAGAGAAGATAAGTGGAACACTCGTGAACGAGGGCAAATGGTGCTCATGAACTGAATTGGTGTTCATCTCAGTGTTTTAGTTTGAAACAACCGTTTTTTGAAAATAAAATGGTATTGTAAAAAAACTCGAGAAAAAGTAAAATAAATTTGTGATAGATATAGAAAAATCTATTTTAATTAATTTCAGGTATATTTTCCTTTTCCCGCTAAATATAATTATTATGCTCCATAAAGATATGGTTAAGTTATTGTTTTAGTTTGACTACAATTCAATGCACGGCTTGCTACAGCTTGAAACTGTGTACGAACATGTGCTTTTTGCATATTTTATTATATTTTGTTAGGTTTACAATAATAAAATTGTTAACTTTCATTTTCTAGATATGGGAATTGAAAAAAATCGTTTTATTCCTTTCTAATTACTATATAATAATGGTTTTTATTTATTATTTATTCATATGATGTACAGATTGAAACTAAATTTATTGATGTAAGCAACAAAACCAACGCAATAAAAGTCAGAAAACTCGCCACTAGGGGAGATGGCGATGTATTTAATATTGTAAAACAAAGACACGAAGGAATGGGTTAAAAAATAAATAATTGTATATCATCAAAAACAGTTACAAACTGCTTATGACAACGTGCAGTATAATGAACTAATTTAGTTTCCGTAAGCGAACAAGGGACCATTCCGTCAATTTCGATCAACAGTCAAGTTTTTAATCCTTTTTAAAATGGACTTTACTAATTTTCAACATTTCCCATACATCTTCTCATTCTAGTCAGTGCAATGATTTTTGCTAAAGTTCCCAATAATTGATCAAGAATTGATTGTTACCTCTGATCAACGCTCAAATTTTTGAATTCACACTTATACAACAAGTAAACTTATGCTTGAGTGATTCTGTATATCCATTAAATCATACTGCATTGAATATGTTACTGAATTAAGTCAATAGTTTTGTTGTTATTCTCACCAAAACTATTTTACCGCACTGACATTTTTTTTTTCAAAATAACTGAAAAATTAGAGTAAACAGTTATGTTTACAGACATGATAGAAATAAAATCCTGCCCAAACTATTAACTCAGAACTCATATAAACTCGAAAAAAATGCAAATTTATAGTGAAGAATATTATTAATAGATAATAATAACAGATATTATTAATAGATTTTTAGTGAAGAATATTATTAATAGATATATTTACCTCATTATACTATAAAACATTATTTACTTTTTAATATTAGTATTTTTATGTATCATCGGGGCATAATCTTTCATTTACAAATTTAATTTTTTATTAATGATTTATTTATATTTGTCAAATATTGAAATGTTATAATTTAATTAAGATTCTTCTTGAATATTGTGTCTTAGTATGTAACATTGCTCGGTTTATTAAGTGTGAAATCTATGACAATTAGAAACAAATTTCAATGTGTATATAGAAACGGAGGAAGAGCAGACCTGAGTCATATTGACAAATAAAATTAAATTCAATCTTCAATTCAATAACTGTACAACCTGTTAAATCCGGATGCTCCTTAACTCGTGAAGAAGCACACTCTTCGTTGCATGGGTGTGGACATTCTGCTCAAAATATTATTTCAGAGGGCGTCTCTGGGCGACGGCCAGGCGCGAGCGCATTTTTCAGCCGGCAGCGTAGCGGCGGTGTGGACTCCTTCCTCTGGTGTGTCGCGGTTATTCTGGAAAGCGCGTGGGTCTCTCGGAGACGATATGCCGCCGCGCCCCATCAACTATTTAGCGACGCTGAAATCGATTGCGTCCACTCGCCACAAAGAATATGAACGACCGCGCACGTTCGCCTATGCGGTTTCTTAGCATTCGTAGTGACCCGACGCGACGGCCAAATCTTGTCGAGATGGCTTTCTTCTACATTCCCTTACTTGTAGTCCACACCA
Source organism: Laupala kohalensis (assembly GCA_002313205.1). Lineage (NCBI taxonomy): Eukaryota > Metazoa > Arthropoda > Insecta > Orthoptera > Trigonidiidae > Laupala > Laupala kohalensis. The sequence goes on along the minus strand of NNCF01126416.1, from coordinate 190,446 downwards.
AAGCTCATAAATAAATAAATAAATTTTATTATCAAAAAAGCAGTTACAAACCGCGTATGACAACGTGGAGGACAATAAACTAATTTACTCTCCGGAAACAAGCAATGGACCATCCCATTAATTCCAATCATGGACCCCAAGACAGAGACGGATTTAACATTTCAACACACTCCTAAAAATAACAACAGTTCGGTACGTGTTATAATATTAACATAATACCGACAAATTTGTAATTAATAAAACACAAGGAAGTAATTTCTCATTTAATAAAACACATGTCTCATAATTTAATGAAACACAAGAAAGTAAAAACTTGCTTTTCAATACTCACAACTTCCGAGTACCTACAAGCGAAGTTCGCATCGTCTACAGCCAGGGGACATTTCGGTGCGGAGGTGGGATGTGCAGTGATAGTACACCTGCGGCCAAAGCAGGATGTCCCGGGCTCGAGTCCCGGTCCGGTGCGATTTTCACCTGCTTGTAGACGATGCATTCTCTTCAGTAGTCGCTTTTTTGCTCTAGACGTGTATTCCAATTGTTCGGAGCTGTATCAGATGTTTGCTGTAAGGGTCCTACGACACAGCCACTTGTGGTCGAGGTCGTTTAAAAACGTTGTGTAACGGATAGACTATTCACCTGACATAAAACACACAAAGGAATACATTACAGGAAATTTTGTGCAGTTTCTTGCTGTAATTAGTTTCCTTCCAAACATGCGTATTTCCTGCAACAAGAAGAAAAACTAAGAAAACGTAATTTTTTGTAGTTCTTCGATGATTTTTTCATACTTCTTGAATTTTTTCGATGTGGAAAAGTAAAAAATTGTAATCAGCACCTTATAATACATGAAGAATCAAAGTTCCAGATTTTTTCCACAACTTTCAGACAAAAATTTCCAAAAAGTTGGAGCATAAATTCAACGCTCTCTACCGGTTTTCTACTTCATCAGAGAAAAAACGAGTTCTAGCTGTAGTAAATTTTGTCTAGTTGTTTTTACAAAGAAATATTTTCTTCGCATAGTGCACAGTTTTCATATAATGAATTAGAAACCAAGGAACGGTGCGATTTTTTTAGTCTTCTTCATATTTCACGAACTTTTTCGAGGGGGACGAAATTGAAATTCGTAATCAGCGCCCTCAAAATCATACAGGAGCAAAAAATCACTACTTCTCTAAAACCTTCCAGGAAGAAATACCTAATGACTGGACTAAGATAAAAGACTACCTTTGAATGTCCGGGCAATGGAGGAACTTGGGTACCAACGATCATTAGTGATCGTATTGTATTAGGGTCCCATATAGACAATGTTACTCGTATTTGACGACCTCGGTCACTCTTGTTCACTAGAGACCGGTCTCATGTGACCAAATGAAACAGGATTCTTACCGATCTACTTCGAGAGTAATTTTCAGTAATTTTATGTACTCATATAATTGGTGTGGTATAATGTTTACCAGATTTAAATGGTGACACGAGAAAGAATATTTCTGTACAATTTCAAAATTCACACGATTGTAGCCGTGAGTAATCAGCTATTTCAAAATAAAGAAATTCTTACTCACGAGTAATCATGTGTCATTAATGGTTTCAATCGTCAATAAAACCCATTGTTTAGTCTTTGACCATCATACTTTATTTTTTATCAACCGATGAGTCAGAATGGCTTCACAAAGATTAGTGGCAAAAAAGAATAATATTCGTGATGTAATCTCTAAACAAATTATTGCATTGAAAATTTTAAATTTGTTTTTCAAGAGAAATGTAAACATAAAAACATTATTTGCTTAACTACAAAGATAAATACGGAAATAAACTTAAATGAATGGGTTTGGAAAGAAGCTGAAGATATTCGTAATTATCGTTGATGATTTATGATCGTTAACATTACTTTGACTGTTGCAAACATTTCCAGTGTTATTCTGAAATTAAAACTAACTCCTTCTTTTGCTTTGGGAAGTGTTCTTATAACTAGTGCATAATTAGAGAGAGAATCTATTCGTGGGTCTCTAATTCAAAGTGTTACGGTTTGTACCTCATCAACTCTCAACGCGTTTTTTACAGAACATTTCTTTCACTTTATTCAGGAGTTTTCACTAAAAATGATCATGAATGAGAGTGTAGGAACAAACATTTGTTCGTGAGTGGCATTTTAGCTTAGAGCTTGTAAACTTTAAAAATGAAAATCACGTTTTTGTTAAATACCTACTATTCTAGTCTCTTGAAAAGAAAATTTCACACACAAAACCAAGATGGTTTTTTGAATATAACACGTTCTAGGTATTATCTAAAATGTAAATTCTCTCCTATGTATTCTAGAATAATAGGTCAGGAAGTAACATTGTTTCACAATAGGCTAGATAAATTTCTCTTGTGAATAAAATTGTGTCTGTAATAAAATTGAAAAATTGATATAAAACTACTACATTATATGCCTTGTGTGTTTGCGTTTCGTATATGTGAACGCGAGTTAAGTTTGTAAATATATTTAGGTATAAGTTATTCAAATTTGTAAGTGAAACGCTGTGAAAGATTAGTTCTGAATTCTTTGCTCTCCTATTTCCAGCTTAGTATAAAGTTATTGCTTTTTTCTAAACGCTACAGAAGCGGCTGAAACTTTTATAAGCTTTTATAATTTTTTATTAATTTTTAACTATAATAAGAATTTGTTGTTATTTTTATAGTTATAACATGTTCCAATCTCACATCTGACCACTATTACTAGTAAAACGTGATCAGTGAATTACCAAGCCTATGATTTTTCATTAATTCGATACAATGACCTTTTTTAGACAATCTCTTATCATCTCATTATTTTTTCACAGTTTCGACTCGTGTGCGAGTCATCAGGCACAATTAACATTTACAACTTTGTTATTACATAGTTATTATTATTTATTATAATAATTTATTGTAATAATTAGTAATAAATTATTATAATAATTTATTACTGATATTTACTCATTAGTTTTTCATTTTTATCATTATGTAACTATATAATACAAAAGTTGTGACTCTGATGTCAATTGTATCGGACAAAAAATCGAACAAGAGTGGAAACCTTGTAAAATAAATAAAAAAATTACCTCAAAAAAATATTAATTCGTTAAGTTGTATTAATGAAATACAACATTAGAAATGAATGTGTAATTAGATATTGTTTTTGTTACAATTTATATTTTGTTTACAAATTTTAAAAAATGAATAATGAAGAAGTTTATTTAGAAACGCATTGTTCATTTTCTCCCGGACTAGCAGTGGTCCGCTGACCACCGTTTGGCGACTGCTGCCTCGGAGAGTGGAGAGCGTTATCGATCCTGGCGAATGCTGTTCACAACGCATGGACAAAAGAAGCACATAATGCACTATGTGGCGCATAACGCCACGTGCGCCACGGGATGAACGCGCTCGTTGAGGGAACAGCAGCTGGTTCGCACCCGTGCGAACGCCGACAAAATTGAATCTTCATGTCTCACAATTAAATAATTTTTTGTATATTGGTAGAACTGTAAGGTGTTGTTTTTTGTTTATTTTAAAATATTTTTTTTAGATGCTTGTGCCCGTCCGTTCTGTATTAATCTCCAAAATTTGGAGATTTGCGCCATTTCCGACGAGTTTAACAATCTTTAAACGTCTCTATCTTCAAATCTGTTGAAGATAGAGAGTTGAATTTTGTGTCATTCTCTTTATATTTTTATAGATCTTAATATAATATGCAATTTGATTATGTAAAAACATTTTAAAAAATTAAGAATTCCAAAAATTATTTAATATCTCAAATCAAAAAAAAAATTTTTTTGGGGGAAAAAGATATTTTTTGAACGTTTTTAAAACATACATACAAAACTTGAATATGGGACATGAATGTGGTCATATTAAAATATATAATTGTTTATAGCGAATAGAGACGATTAAAGATTGCAAAACGCGTCCGAAATGGCATAAACTTGCAAATTTTGAAGATTACTAAAAAACGGATGGGCACAAAAGTAAAAATTTATATTTTACATATAAACCGAAAGTACCAATACATAAAAATATTATCTAATACTCTGAGACACGAAGGTTAAATTTTGTTATATTTCAATGGTATGATCCAGCTGTGTCTTTTTGAGGAGCGCTTTCGACGAGTGTCTGCTCTCGCTGAGGAGGATTCACAACTATTTTAAGGATGGGTGATCATTCAGTTTTTCGCTTATTCAATAGTTCCGGTCCTCATCCATTTTTCGTGATATAGGTGGTTACATAAATAACTTTATTTTAGAACTAATANTTTACTAGCTATTAAATAATATAAAGAAGTATTTACTAGCTATTAAATAATATAAAGAAGTATTTACTAGCTATTAAATAATATAAAGAAGTATTTACTAGCTATTAAATAATATAAATAAATATTCACTAGCTGAGTAACGGGTTGTTTCATTTTTTTTAAAGTAGAGCAATGCTTGAGTTATTGATTAAAACGGATGAATAACAGATTCTGTTTTCCTGTATGAATCGATTCATGCAAACTATCGAAAGTCGAAACTGTAAACTGTTACTTCATCTCTTTCGTCCTAACGTCGTCTCTTGTTGCTCTTGATCTTTGAAAGCTACACGTGTCTGTCGAAGCTGTGCTTAATTCACAGATTAATCAGTGTACACTTGATTGTCACGGTCTTGTGCACGTCCACCTCACTACCGCTACTGATTTTCACCGGTGAAATCCCCATCGGTGAAATTGATCCTCACTAGAGGAATTTCGTTGACCACGCATTTTTTGTAACGTATTTTTTTTCGCTCGATGTTCCTTATTTAATACTCTATTGTTTTTAATTGATTGTGAAATGTTTATTGTATTAGCAACGGGTCTGATTCATTGCATTATCTGACTTCCGCTTCGAATGCGTACAGTTTCAGATTAAAGTAATTTGTCAATTTATATTTTTAGCAATGAAATATGAAAATAAACTATATGGAATTGACCGTTTCTTTCTTTTCAAAAATTAGGGTCAGGCGGGGTATATGTAAATAACTAATCTGAGCTCCACTCTGGAAGTGAGAGATACGAAAATGTGGTCAAAACTAGAAGTTGGTGACTGTGGGTGAAATATAAAAACTGCTTTTTTTAACCCAGCCGTTGATGCAAATACAACCTAATAAAAATTGAGCTAATCAGAAGATTGAAATTCGAAGTCATTGTTGAAAATGTATTGTTGAAAGTAAACAGAAAATCATTGGTATTATCTTACAGGAATTTTTGGTCACAAAGTTTCGTGTTTACATTTACCCAACGTTTTTCTACGGTCGAGGTTATTGTAAACAAAGCTATTTGATATTATTTTCGCGAAGGTTTGTCGCATATTCGATGAGTGCTTCTGAATAAACAAGCATTTTGCCATATTTAGTACGTCTTCATAATGTTCTCTTCATTTTTTCCTAGTTTTTTTTCGGTAAGGAGGTGGGGTTTTCTTATGAGAGGTTATACCTACCATTATACTTAAAGATGATTGATCTCCGAAGGAACAAAAGCGGATTGATAAAGGCAACAGCTGACATAAAGCAAGTAATAATAATAATAATAATAATAATAAGAAGAAGAAGAAGAAGAAGAAGAAGAAGAAGAAGCAAAAGGAGAAGGGGAGAATGAAAATAAAAATGAAGAATTAATGTAACAAATGTCAGACCAACATGAGGTGTTGGAAGATTCCGATAATATTTCGAAAATATTAAAAACAATCTACCAGAAGAACTAACATACTTAGAGTCAACCTCAAGAGACTTTGTATTGGATACATTCTTACTCGCAGATTTGGAGAGGAAAAAATGTAAAAAGTACTATTCATGAGTTAATTATATAAGTTCTAGGAGATGAATTGGAAAACACCGAAAATAATTGACTACACAAAAATTAAATTCGTTCTAGATTATGACTAATTTTTTTGAAAAAAAAAAAAAAAATCAAAACACCTTCTCCAGTTGGTGAAAAAGAAGGTAGTAAAGTATTATAACGCTTTCTGGCATTCGTGAAATGTATTGCTACTAACTCTCCTTGTTTTTATACCTGTTGATTTGATATTCTTGAACATGAAGTTAAATATGATAACAATAAGTCTTGATACAAAAGGTTTATCACGTACAATAAGAAATAAAATATGTAAAATTAAAATTAAATGAGTTATTTTTGGGTTTAAGGTACGTTCTGATGATGAATGAAGGTATCAGTGATTTGTGACATTTGTAACAAAATATACAAGTAAAATGAGGATAGTGAGTAAATGTTAACATTGAATCGTAATAAATGTAAATACGGCATAAGAAGAGTCAAAATACAATTTAATGTTCCTACAACCAAAATGACATCCGCATAATGTTACTCATACAGTGCTTTACGATGGGAGAGAGTTCCTTGCTTACAATTACCCCGTTGTCTCGTAGGTAATTGTAAACAGATTGAACTGACTGACAGAATATGTTTGAGAAATTTTTATACTAGGAATCTTCGGTACAAGAGATTTACGGAGTAGGAGAGTAACCTGTCATATCAGGGTACTTAAAAGTATACTGTTTCCGCATTAAGACATTGAAATTGAGACGCGGAAGAGAAACATTCAAAACTTATTTTATAATTCCCCCACCTAACCGTAGTCAAAACCTTTTCCTTAGTCAATTTCGTACCTCTACTTTAATTTTGTTACGTCCTAGTCATTAGCTAATTTCACTTTTTTTATTGGTTCCTTCAAATGTATATGTTACGCACAAAACCCGAATTCGGTCATTGGACGAAAGAAACGACAAAAACTAGTTTTGGTCGTTTTTTCGTCCAATGACCGAATTCGGGTTTTGTGCGTAACATATATACTTATTCTCCTTTTTATTCACTTTTGAAATTTTTGTAGTCTGTTATGAATGCTAATCTTTCTTTTAGGTTTAAAACATTTTCCTTTTGTTTGCCTATAATATTCATTTAGTTGGAATTCACGATTCCTCCCTCATGATTTTCTTTTTCAATAATTGAAATTGCCTTCTGCTCTTTCATAAATCCACCCCGAATAGAACAGCTTATAGCACGAGGAGAAAACCAAGCAGAAAACAGACGTAAAAAGTGTAGTTGAGGTGATTAGTGAGAGAGTTCAAGCGCATAATACGTCACAGTGAAGTCAGAGTCTGTGACTTGACGTGGAGGTGGATATGCTGACGTACACGAAGACATAGTGCAGCGGTGCAAGTATGAGCAAGGTGAAATAGAGATACTGAGGACCATAACTAAAGATGTGTACAGAAGTAAAGAAGTGCCCTCAATGCACTGTCACTTTAAAACACAGCTGTGAACCATTCGTTTAGAGTCGAAGAATAAAACCTCAATATTTGAGATCCGGGATAGCTTTGGATTTCCAATAATTTCACTTCGTAGTATTCTGAAGCATTCATTACTCATGAGTTGTAATTTATTAATTTTTTTACATTATTACTTTTTCATGTACACCAGGATCGTTTTTATTTTCTTGCTAAAAATATATCAGTGGTAGTTGAAAGTATTATCTTTATTCCTTCAATTCTTCCACTAAAAGAATTCTACATACATTGAGAATACTTTATGCTACAAAATATTTATATTGTATAATATCTTCGCTCCATGTTATTATTGTGCGGGTTAATTGTAATATGTAGTACTTTCTTTCTTTCTTTCTTTCTTTCTTTCTTTCTTTCTTTCTTTCTTTCTTTCTTTCTTTCTTTCTTTCTTTCTTTCTTTCTTTCTTTCTTTCTTTCTTTCTTTCTTTCTTTCTTTCTTTCTTTCTTTCTTTCTTTCTTTCTTTCTTTCTTTCTTTCTTTCTTTCTTTCTTTCTTTCTTTCTTTCTTTCTTTCTTTCTTTCTTTCTTTCTTTCTTTCTTTCTTTCTTTCTTTCTTTCTTTCTTTCTTTCTTTCTTTCTTTCTTTCTTTCTTTCTTTCTTTCTTTCTTTCTTTCTTTCTTTCTTTCTTTCTTTCTTTCTTTCTTTCTTTCTTTCTTTCTTTCTTTCTTTCTTTCTTTCTTTCTTTCTTTCTTTCTTTCTTTCTTTCTTTCTTTCTTTCTTTCTTTCTTTCTTTCTTTCTTTCTTTCTTTCTTTCTTTCTTTCTTTCTTTCTTTCTTTCTTTCTTTCTTTCTTTCTTTCTTTCTTTCTTTCTTTCTTTCTTTCTTTCTTTCTTTCTTTCTTTCTTTCTTTCTTTCTTTCTTTCTTTCTTTCTTTCTTTCTTTCTTTCTTTCTTTCTTTCTTTCTTTCTTTCTTTCTTTCTTTCTTTCTTTCTTNGGCCTTCTCAACAAACTGCTTTCACACCATACAATCCTTAATCTCCTTTCTCCAATACACTTTCAAAAAACTAAGTCAGTGTAGACGTCCTCAGACCATTTCTTCTTCGGTCTCCCTTGTAGTCTTACCCCTTACGGTTTCCATTCCCATGTCGTTTAATAGTCATAACCTCGTCGTCTATCCTTCCCACTTCTCCGAAGCAGATTGTTGGATATTTAGCAGAAGACTTCTTCTTGGGGAACAGGTCGCGGGCATGGGATCGGTAACAACACTGGAAAGCTACTCGTTCCACCCCCACCCCCAAGCGCGCAGGTAGAGTTACTTTATACTATATTCTTTGGGTATATAGCCCAAGGAGAAGTGTAGTTTTAGATTGTATGTGTTTAGGAAGACGCTGATGATTATAAAAAGGATTGGAGAAGGTTTTATTCAAATATTAGCCCCGAAATTATTTCTGGGTGGACTTTCCAAATGAGGACTCGAAGCGGAGAAGACAATCGTTTCGAAAGAGGACCACAGGGGAATGAGAGTGAATGGGGAGAATGGGAGGGAGAGAGGAGTTGTTTACACAAATGCCACTCCAGCCTCCAGAACAGTGCAGAGAATAGTGGAAGTGGGAAGTAACAGCAGCATGCGATCTAATTGCAGAAGTGGGCCGTCCCCGGTTATTTCGGTCTGCGGCAGCGCATGACGTCTGGAACTCGCTATGGCCACTCATCACCACCACCACCATGGTCTCCCTTTCCACTGCATCCATCACCATTATCTCCAAAGACGTCACCAACCGCCATCACTTCAACCACGCGAGAGGTCATGAAAGAAGAAGATGATATGGAGAACTCCAAGCTATCGGTTGGGACGAGGCGGGGGGAAGAAAATTAATATTAACGGGGGCAAAAAACATACATATTTAATAGAATTTTGACGTTTATTTTGACTTACAAAACTCATAAAATACAGTACTATATACTATTCAATATATACTATAAAGCAGTGGCCGATCTATGAGGGGGGGGCCAAAGAGACTATTGCCCCCCCTCATTGGACCTGATCTCTTAACAGATAAAATTGAAGTTAATAAATGTCATACTTTGTAAAAGTGTTATTAGATTAATAATTGTTATTAGTCACGATTGTTATTGTTATTAATAATATAATTGTTATTCATAATAAAATGAATAATACCAGGTTAATTAAATTAACAATAAAATATTAATAAAATTAATAATGCCATATATATTAATAACTTTAATAAATAATTGTTATTAATAATACCAGATTGTTAATTATTTATTTCATCCACTTTATTTAAAAATAATATTATAAAATTTGTGTTGTAAAACCATGATTTGTATACTAAAATGTTCCCCGTTTAACCCCCCCCCCCTTGATTACGGAATAGATCGGCCACTGCTATAAAGTATATACCTTTCAATATAAAAGAGACGGGAAAATGTGTATGTGGGAATGTTTTATGAAGTTGAGAGCTGTATGGAAGAGAATGGTGGAGCTGTATATTTCAAGTACTTCACGGATAAAGAACTCTGGGCGACGAATAAAATGTTGATATCAAAGAAGAAGGCTTTTGAAACATACGGGGAATACATGACTTTATTGGGACTAATGCGAGTCACAATGAAAAATGAGACGACAGGAATAGAGAGACTGGACGAATATACGGAACGAGAGGAAACGAAAGAAAAGACACTTAAAGACAAGAAAAATTAAGTTTATAGCACTCGTAAATAGAGGAAGAAACATCGTACACAAGATAAACTAAAAAAGGGTATAAATGAAGAAATGTATTTTATTTGTGCTTTTGTTGAAAATTTATTATTATTATTATTATTATTATGAATAAGTAAATTTAAAAGGATATACACTTTTCATAATCATAATACTGCTACATTAAAAAGAAATTTAAATTTTCGAAAGGGGAAATCCACGAGCACCCGCAATCAAACGAACAATATGTGAGATTCAAGGAAATACTGAAAAATGTTGATAATGTTCTTTGGTACCGAATTATTAGCTAGATTATTTTAAAACATTGTGATGAAAGTAGTACTGAATTGTTGATTCTCGGCGAACATATTGCATGGACTCTCGCATTGTGATTTATTGTTGGACAGCCTGATTCGATGTTCTATTTCTTTGAGTTTGTATGATGAGACAAATATTTTTCAATACATTTCCATGGAATATAGAAAGTCTAAAGTAAAGAAAGACAAATTAGAACCTTAATTTTCAACTAAAATTTCAGAGAAATCTCCATAATTGGTATGTGACGTTTTATTGCGAAAGAATCAGCAAATGTGTGTTGTTGTTGCAGGTCACCAAATAAATATGTTTGATTTTCGAGAGCTAAACTAAACATATACTCGTCGCTTTGAAGGATATTTTATATGATGAAATATATCTCCCGCCTGAAAGTAGTATTTTAAATTGTGGCTGTAGCTCTGCAGTTTTGTTACACCCCATGAAAACATTGTTACTGATGCAAATAAATATTTATATTTTGAAAAGTTCCTTGCGGGGCCGAAATAGATATGAACCTGAAACGATGTATAATCACAACGTTGTTTTCGGATGTGGGTCGAGGTTATCTAATTTCGATTGGCGGTTGGCAACACAACACTGCAACAAAAGAAAACAAACGTATTCGCCCTGTTAGATAATGGGAAAGCAGTGAATGGAAGAATGGAAACACTGGACTGCACTCTTAGGATTAGGGGTGTGACTACTCGTCATACTTTCTTCCAGGGCTGTCCATTTAATATGGTATTAAGACACTAGTACGGCATTCATACCAGACTAGACTGCTACGGCCACCAACTAGTCACCACCTGGACGCTTCATATTGACTATGCCGTTTTTCATCTTCAACCTCTTATTGCCACATTAATGTCGTTTTTGTAATGTGGGAAAAGTGAGTCCTTAGAATGTCCTAATAGTGAATTGAGTCCTAAAAGTGAATGCCATATCTATTTATGCTTTTTTTCTCTTATTTGCAAGTCGGTACCATTAATTTTATTTAATTTTTGTAACCTTTATTTATTTATAATTTGTAAAGGACACGTGTGTGATGCGAATCGGAAGAGTGGGCCTGACTATACTTGTGAGACTGAAGTATTCATTGAAATCATTAAGATATTTTTGTAATGATTTATTATTTAGTAGAGAGCACAAGAAAATATAGAATAGTTCAATATTACTGCGGAAAAATAGTAGAATTATGGAATTAAAAATAAATCAACGATATTTATTTTTGTCATTTATAAAAAAAATTCTTTTAAGGTTAAACGCACACAGTTGACTCTCCCCTATCCGGCCTATTGTGGTGACTGCTGGTCGGGTCAGATAGCAAGAAACCCGGATACGCCAGAGGTCCAGTCCCAACTAGCCATTGTTGAGCTGGTTCGGATTAATTAACGTCCTAATATGTGTCATAATGTGGGTGTTGTAAATTGTAGTGTCCTGTATTTTTTTAAAATACTATGCGGACTGTGCTCTTTTTTATTTCATAGCAAAATATTTACAGAATTAATTTTTTTTATGTATCGGAAGATTAACATGTTAAAAAGACTGTGTACCTCGCGGTGGCGCACAGATTCACTGTTTTTGTGGTTAGGACGGAGGACTTTATTTTTAAGGGTTTTAAGGGACGGTAACTAAGGGACTAGGTCCAAAAACCAAACCCCATTTATTTTTATTGTGTTATCCTACGACGAAGCGAGGTGCAACAACGTGGAGAGTGTCAGCGTGGGTGGAAAAAGGCATCAAGAGAGCTTCTTTGGGGGGGGGGGGGTCATGCAATTGAGGTCGGAATTAATTATTTTGCTGTATTTAGATTTTCTGGGGCGCATACTGTTACATCATTATTAACTTACAAATAACGTACTCTATTGTTGCACTGCTCAAGTTTCGTCGTCGTAAATAGAATTATTCCAATATTTTACCATTTGTTTTCGTGATCTTTTTGTAGTTATTGATTACAATTTAACATAATATTAGTTTTATGTGTATTCAACATTGGCACGTTTGTGTACATAAATTCTGTAGCCCCATCCTGGCCCGGGTTTTTCTCCGGTTTTCCTTCGGGTAGAGGCGGATTTATCATACAGGTTCTCTAGGCTTTGTCTAGGGGCGGGTCTATTGTAACAATAAATCGTGAATTTAGTGTTATTTCAATTTTTAAGCACTATACTCAGAATAATCTATAGTTC
>NNCF01126416.1:97725-173435 GCA_002313205.1 Laupala kohalensis | reverse complement strand
ATTATGAAACTGAATCTCTTCAAATCCGCGGTTAAAAACTACCTCCTGCACCAGTGCTTCTACACTGTAAAAGAATTTATTGATTTTTTAAAAAGTTAAATTCGTCTTGTACTTTATCACGCCATTGCTGTAGCACTTTTTAAATAACTTATAACAATTTCAAAAACTATTTTCTTGCATGATTGTGTTGCCGTATGGCTCATATTAATTTAGTTTTATGTGTACTCAACTTTGGCACGGTTGTGTACATTAATTCTGTAGCCCCATCCTGGCCCGGGTTTTTCTCCGTTTTTCCTTCGGGTAGAGGCGGATTTCTTATACAGGTTCTCTAGGCTTTGTCTAGGGGCGTGTTTATTGTAACAATAAATCGTGAATTTAGTGTTTTTTCAACTCTTTTGATTTTTAAACACTATACTCAGAATAATATATAGTTCGATAATAACTTGTACATGTAACTTTACAAACATATTTGCGTTAAATTACAAACATATTGACATTGTATATGTATTATAACTCGCAGCTAACTTTTCATCTTATCTAGGAACTTTTGCTGAAATTTTTGAATTCGCCTCTGCCTCAGGGCCCTTGATGGGATGGTCCCTTGCTTGCTTCCGGAGTGTAAATTAGTTTATGGTCCTCCACGTGGTCGTACACAGTTTGTACTGCTTTTTTGACAATAAATTTATTATTATTATCTTCAGCTTGGAGAGTCGACCTCATGCGGACTCCGCAGTGGCCATCACTCCAGACGCTGCTGCATAAAGTCAGTTCACATGCATGCACTTGCATTCACTGGTCGACGTCTGTGAGGGGAATCATCCCCTCCCCATTTCCTCCCCTCTCCACCCTTCCAAAGGATCGATCCACTTTCTCTTCTCCGAAATAGACTCGTGGATTCCACGCCCAGAGTTCATGCACAGCTTGCGGGATGGCATAGCTTGTTTTCCCCTTCGATTATAAACACTGCGGAACTTATCTGACTTTACGAATCGATATATTTGTTCTTCAAGTATACCATCGCCATGGTATAAATCAAAATTACCCTCCCAGAACATAGATGATAAACTTTTGTTCAATCTTTTTCACTCTTCATGATTTTTTTTTTAATTCCATAATTTGTATATTTTTCTTTTGTTTTTGGTTCTCGTTTTTTCATATTTTATGATGGGCTATAAACCACCAACCTGATAGGGGTTTAACTTGTTTTTACTCAATTAGTTAAGTTGTCGCACGATGATGGTTATATGTGTAAATCTCATCCTTCTTTCTTTTCTTTCTTCCCCCCATGGGACTTACATCTATTAAGTATGTGTTTGGCAAACACGGTGCCCCGTGCTGAGTCTGGCATTACTTCCACTTACTTGTGCGATGCTCCTTCCTTTCTCTTTTCTGACCTTCCTTGGCCACCTCTTCTTCTTTTCGATCCCGACGCTATTAGGGCTAGCGTATCTTTCATTTCCTCGTTGTAATATTTTGATGTAATGATATGTTTTGATATGTTGTAATTAATGAGGGTTTTAGTGGGTATGGTTGAGTCATTTGGCGAGTCCCACGCGCGGGGAGAGTCATGTTGGCTCTTGTAACATCACTCCTCAAACCCTGATGTGTTGTTATTATTTCTTTGGTTGAAGCGGGATTCACATAAATACCAAAATCCCTATGGTAGTTTTTGTTGCTGCTACCAGCTCGGTTTCCCGAGCAACCAAACACACGTGTAATAACAATAAATAATGATTTATTACAAATTAACTATAAATCTGAATTTACAACAGATACAAACTCCCAAAATCATTAATACACCTAATAATCTGTTATTACACAAATAATGCTGTCAGAGAGCATTGTTTACACTTGGTTAAATATAGTTGAAGAAAAACTAAATTGTAGAAACCCTCAGGTTATCTGATCTTCGAAAAGATAAGTTGTTTTCACCAACAACTATCTGATACTAGTTACGACCCTCGCACCTAGTAATGAGTTCATTAAGACTACCGCAGCAGCCTTAACAAACATCTGGTCTCTGCGACCTAGACTTAGTTCAGTCACTTGTCCGTGCTGACGGATCTCTACGTTCCTTTGTAAAGCATCCCTGAGGAGCTTCACTCCTCCCAATATATACTGTACCAGACGTCACGTGACCAGCAAATAACCACGCCTTCGCCACCACTGTGCAAGCACTCTTTTGGTGTCACCCCCTTGGCTTCTCGGAATGCAGAGGTTGCGCCGTAGAGGACGAATCACCTAGGCACTTCGCAAACACCCTTTTCGTACTTCATTCATTTCTTCGTAGAATTCGTCTTTAATTTAGGTACTCCTGAATTCCAGTGGGTCAACGTCGCCGGCTGCATTCTTCGAATAAACTGGTACGTACTTTCCTTAAATCTGAAAGGTGTTCCTTCGAACAATACCTCCACACGGAAAAGCTCGTCGCACGTCCGTCTTAGCGCTGACCGGCCACTTATTGTAATATTCTTAACAGCATCCAATTCTTAACAGAAAATACAAAGAACTATTAATATTTCACAAATTGATGGCATGTCCTGGCGCCGACGTTACAGCTCTCCTTAGTGCGTAACTGCATTTTCCCTACCTGTACAGAATTTTAGAGCTCTAATGATCTAGATGTCGACGAGCCGTAAAGCCTCACAAAAAATTCTTTTCTTTCTTCTGTCCATTCTGTGTATTTCTTCAAATTCTAAGACGTTTTGAGTGATCAGGAGGAAGAGCATACGTCATTTTCAGAGACTGGCCACCAACAAATAAAGTCAAAAAATATTATTATTATTGTCATAATTATAATTACTAAAAAAACTTACTTCAGATTTGACTTATTATGTGAATTAAAATTTTTTTTAAGTGTTTTTAAGTTCCGCAATTTTCACCGATAAAATATGAAAATTTTGGGGTACATAAAAAGAGAAACCATATAGATGAATTGTAGTACGTAGCACGAAGTATGTTTTTTGTAACTGATTTTATATAAGAAACAATAGTTGCTTCAGCAACTTCTTGCAGTGTTTGATTGCTGACTGCATCATTTGATATCAGCTACAAATGTCTCCAAATAGTGTTAGCTTTAAAGCTACTTTAGACCCTGACATTCACACAAGGACACTGCCCACTCATTTCGCATAAACTCGCCGATAAGCTTGTTTACAAAAGGATAGGAAACGTCTCCTGCTTATCCAGTTTTTGAAAGTCTGAAGAGTGTCATTTCGCCACAAGAAAATGTTTCTTCCCGTTTACCCTCTTTGCAATAAGAGCAGTGTTCGAATTGAAGAAAATGTAAATGAGGAGGGGGAATCTGGAAGCTTGTCTTTTCATATTTCAGTTTAATACATTTATTGTCAAAAAAGCAGTACAAACTGTCTATATAAACTAATATACAATAATACATTGCGACAGTAAACTAATTTTTTCTCCGGAAGCAAGCTAGGGATCATCCCATCAAGGGTCCTAAGGCAGAGCACATCACAAATTTCCTTTCCTAGACTGATTTGTTCATTCCGGAATATTAGTGTTCTATTTATCAGGACCTTATATATAATTTTTTCTGTTCCAAACCACTAAATACTGCTGTCTCAAATTATTAATTACCAGTGCAGAAAATTTGAGACAGAAAAATGATTAATCAATTTTTAATTTGAATAATCAAATAATTCATAACTTTCCGTTTCAATTAATAAATTAATGGCTGAATAACATATAGTACCAACAATATCACAGTTGAAGTGATTTTCTTTGTGCTTTAAGTCGATCAAAGGTATATGACTAAAAAAATTACCCACCCTAGAAAACAATGTGCGGTTCCCGTTCATGCCCAATGTTGACCCATAGGTAAATATAGTCCTGGAAATAATATTTTGTCGAGTTAGTTATAACAATAGCAATTATCTCAAGATAAAAAAATATTGGAAAAAAAATTTGACGTGAAATACGATGAGTACTCATTGTATTTCCAAACATGTGACTTATGTCTTGCATCTCTTTCGATTATTCTACGCCCGTACTTTACTCGTTCACACATTAAAATAAGATTTTTTAATTAACCATCCTGTTACTTTTTCGCTTTGATTCACGGCCGTCTTGAAGGAGGTGTTTCTGGAACTGAACATGATAAGAAAGAGAAACCTTTTTCAAAACAAGCTTTCATTTACGCCGTGTACTAAAACGAATAAAATAAGTTTAGTATTACGGTAATGCAATGCCAAAAGCTAAAACCTCCATACATATTTCACGTTAGTAGATCCTAATAAAAATAAACGTACTTTCTACCTTTATCGCCGAAAAAGATTTAATATTTTATGTTGAATTATTTATTTTCGAAAAGCTCGTCGCGCGTTTATAAAATGTTCATAAAAGTAGATACCAAATAAGATCATAGATGGGTGATTAGTAAGTACTTCACGAAGTGTGTATTTTCTTTGCAATTCGCGCGACAAGCTCTATATTTCCTTTCTCTATGATTTGAGAAGTAAACTATAGAAAATATCGATCGATTTTAGAGGGTCGGACAGAACATCCAAGGACTAACGACCGCATCCGACATGAAATGAATTGAGGAAACCACAATAGCGAATAGCCGTGAGACTGAATTTAGATCTTGGGTGCGTCCCTTGGATGACATGATATGTTACGTAGCGCTCGCTTCCAGACCTGTTTCCCAGCGTGACCAATTGCTTGACTGGTCCCACTGTGGGAGTTGACCCACTTTCAATGGCAACGACATCACGTCGTTCGGAGCGAACTCACTTTTCTTCTTATAAAAGGGTCATTATCAGGTTGAGAGATGAAGCAAGAAATGGATTGTTTCTTAACATTGAACATATGCATTCACAAGCTGCAGTATTTATAATAACCCTCCCCTAAGGTAGCAGTGCTTAATTTTATAATAATAATTCTAAAAACCATACATTCAAGTTAAAAAGCATTAAATTTACCCAAGTACAATCACATGCCTCTTCAAAAAGCCATCATTATTGCATCATCCCATAACGTTTTATTTTTATAAAAATGAAAAGAAAATGGATACTTGGTCGTGCCTTTTTAACAATCAGCATTTGGCGTGCAAAAAAAATCTTTATTGTGGCGAGACTCAGACCATGAGATCTGTTCTTCCGTCTAACCATTTAAAACATTTACATTTTAAAATGCAAGATAAAAATTGGGAGAATCTTATTTACATTTAACATTTTATTGCTTTCATTAATATTATATATAATTCAACCTGTTAATGATACTGTATTCGAAAGAAGTGACTGAAGCAAAAATTAAAAATTAGATAAAATAACTATCAATATTAATTCAAGTAATATAAACTAATCTATTTCTTCACCACCGTCGTCCATCATAATATTAGTTTCTTATAATTGAGATTTCTTATAATACATTTCTCATAATTGCGCAATTGGCGTGAACAAGTATTAAGGTTAAGTTAGGTCCCCGATCTGTTAAATAAACTACAAAGCAATTTCACTGCTGAGAAAATTACCAATTTTATTGGCATCAGCGAAGGGGATACTCATCTCTGTCTCGTTTATGTTTTTAGGATGTGTGAAGACTGTATCCACCTACAGTTTACAAAGTATGAGAATACAGCAGTTCAAAACTTATTTTATAAGAAATTGTATTTTCAGAAACATAATTTTCCTGTTAATATCGTGTTCACAATTTACATCATACTCAATTGTTCTGTTGTTATGTTTCTTATAATTTGTATCACCTGACGACGAATTCAAGAAAAAGTCGAAACGTAGGTTACATAGGCCAAAGCTCGAACCAGGGATCTGTTCTGGCCACGGGTGTGCTGTCCACTGCACCACCCACGTTCCGTCCTGGTCCGTCGCAATTTTCGCCTGGCCGTTGACGATGCAAACACTCCTCTGCGAGTAGGTACTGAAACGTTGTGAGTTTAAATGAGTACAAAATATATAGTATTCGTCCATCATAAGGTCGTAATTATTTATTTGCAGAGAACGATGTAAATAAATAAATAAATCATAAGGTCGTAAGTCTTTAATTATTTATTTATTTTAATCTGGAGTTTTGGTCAGTAAAATAAAATTCATCACATTGCCTACGTTTCGGCTTTTATTGTCTTCAACAATACATGTAGATCACCCACACACCGCAGAATGTACCGCAACACATCACTCCAGAATCGCACTATGGATTATGCTTTAATACAATAGCAAATCTAACTCGTTACCAAAACTCATTGCCAATACCTAAACTAAATTGCATTAAAGCATAATGCTAAAGAGTGATGCTGGATTGGTATGTTGTGGCGATAAGATAATAAACTATTTTCATTGTGGTGTTCTATGTTGAAGACTTAAAGTGGAAACTGAGGAAAAATTATCTGATAAAATTACCCATAATAACGTGTTCAAGGTTTTCCTATGATATCTTTCGTATCCTAAAATCGTTCAGTACTACTCCAAGCGTTCTCAATCTTTTTAAAACTGATAGCACCACCTTCATACAATTCACTTGAGCACCACGAAAAATAAATACATCATTTCGACGGAGCACCCTCCCATTTTGTAAAATTTTGTAAGACATCCATAAAAATTTCAGGAGCTTTGTAGCGACCTCTGAAATATATTTTTAAAATCTAAAATTTGTATGGAAGTCTCAATTTAAGACATGAAACAAAATGGAAGGATGTCCCGTGTAAGTTTCAAAAGTTTGCTTTTTACGAACCACCCTAATGAACTAGATTACTATTTATTCCGACTTTTGGAGATACTCGCGAGAACTTTTCCTTCCCATAAATAGAGAGCACCTGAAAATATTTTGAGAGAAGGTAATTCAGTCTGACACGAGGAAATCGAAGATCGCTT
Source organism: Laupala kohalensis (assembly GCA_002313205.1). NCBI lineage: Eukaryota > Metazoa > Arthropoda > Insecta > Orthoptera > Trigonidiidae > Laupala > Laupala kohalensis. The sequence continues at coordinate 166,590 of NNCF01126416.1, read as the reverse complement.
TCTATGTTCCGATTCATTAATGTATAACCTCCGCTTTTACTGAAGTCAAGTTGTCAACTATTAACAAAACTTGGAAATGTTCACCAAAGGTGTCCTAATTAATTAATAGTTCCCTCTACTTATTTTTACTGCTGGACGAGGAAAATTATTTTGTGATTTTAAAACTTGAAAACAAATTTAGATTGTCGGTTGACCCTTACTTTGACAAGGGTCGGATTGTCTTCAGTCACATGATGAGGCTGCCATTTCCGTTGAAACAGTATTTTCCGCAGTTTTTGGTGAATTATTCTTGTAAATAACCCATAAAGTTTGAAAATCTTAACGTCATACGTTTCTTTTTACATTTGCCATGTTTCACTATGTTAAGTCGATATTTTCGNGGGGGGGGGGGCGAGGCATTTTAGCCTAGTCGCTCTGACGGGTATTTAACCTTAAAAACCCGATGCAAAAAATGAAGATGCCGATGCAAATGCCCAAAACGCCCGAGAGCGATGTGGCAATGCCGCATTCTCTTTCTCAATGCGGCGCTGCGCCGGCCGGCGACGGCTGCGGGAGGCAGCACGTATTCAGAACTGACCCTTAAAAGGAAACTGCCCATGGCGCGCGCATGCCGCGTCGGCCGCCGAGGCCGGGGTTCGAAGCGAGGTTTGCACTCTGCGATCACGCGCAGCTGACATCGCGGCTGCAGCCAATGACGAGCTGTTCATCAAGATGAGGATGAGAATAGTATCAGCGAAATGGTCCACAAGTAAAATTTACTTTCTAATGAGTTAGATAGGGGCGATTCATAAATAACGTGAAGCACTCTAGGGGGAAGGAGGTTTATGAACCCGTTGCACTGCGTTACGGTGGGGTACGTGGGAGTCACGTAACGCTGATTTATAAGGTATTTTATGAGGTGCTTTTGATATTATTGTCCCTGTATCTATTACTCAATCGTTCATAGAAAGCACAGACTGATGTGTAATTGATTGAGAATTGAGAATATCAACATTTGTCCGCACATAATCTTAAAGAAACAAATAAATTTGAAACAGGGACGCGGATGAGGTTAAAATTATGTAATTACTAGCCGATTACCCGGCGTTGCTCGAGATTTTTCTTAGATTTTATTTTGTCCTGGGTAAAAGTAGATTAGTCTATCTGTTTTGTAAGATTAAAATACTCTTACTTCCTGGTTTTTTAAAACACGTACCGCATCCTAATTTTTCAAATTCATAATGATACAAATTTAATATAAAACTTGACTATATACACTATACCATCTAGCGGCAACTGCACCGGTCAAATTTTCGCTTCCGAGGCATGATGTGGCTGCACCATTTCATTAAAATTCTTATAAAATCTAAACCATTTGTCAAAATTTTACGATTTAAAGACGTTTTTCATCTTTGCTAAATGCACAATGCAAATAATCCATTAAATTTGATGATGATTAGTTTTTTCCTTCTTAAATAACTCTCTTAAATTGAAGTATTTTTACACACCTGTATTTTTAATAACATTTTATCGAAAATTTATGTTAATTGTTGTAGATAGGAATATGCTGTCGCGCTTTGTAGAACTTATTAAGGAAAACTATTGCTATTCATAGTTGTCACCTATCTCTAACCGTTTAGATAGCAAATATAATTTTCTTTTTTTCCGATTTTATCGACATTTATTGTAAAAAAACCATTTTTATCTGTCTTATCACACATTAAAAAAATTGAAGTTGGCCTGTGTTCATCCTTTTTTCATCCAAATTTCATCACGATCGGTTCAATGGTTTAGTCGTGATTAAGTGGCAAACAGACAGACACGCTTTCGCGTTACGCATTTATATATTAGTATGGATTTCGGGGATAAGAGATATCGTTACTGGTGCGTGACGAAAGAGGCGGGGATGTTAAAATTGCATTACGTAGTTTATGAATTTTATTTTGACTGCTGTTGGGCTCAGCTCGGCGACAGTGATTGAAAGAAATATATAGAATTAAGAATAATTTACAAAGACGCATAAACTCTCGTTTTCCTATTACATGTTTCAAAAATCCACTTTCAACACGAAATATAAAATAAGACAATTTTAAAAATATGTAGAGGATTATTCAGTTTCACTCTTAATTTAATATAATAAAAAAATCTTCATTCTATTTTTTTTCTTCATAATTTGACTTGAAACGTGATTTTTTTTACATATCTCCGCAAATTTTCAATTTTTACTCTATATCATTTTGTCTAAGTGATGGGTATATCCAGTGCTTACAATGTCTAGTATTCTTCTTGCTATTCGCATAGTAAAATTGTTATATTTTATTGAAAATTATTTTTTATTGTAACATTCAAACGTCTTGAGCATTTGTTATCAAATTCATTATTATATTTTACGATGTCCAATTTTATCATTTCTTTCTGTAGCTAATACTGGCACAGTGGAAAATCTTTCTTGGTGAATAAAGTTACTAAAAGTACGAAGGTAGACTGAAAACTAATACACACAAGCTTGTAGAGCGCGAACGAAAAGACCTTCAGAAACGGGCCAGGTGGCATGTGGAAGTAACATTCCCCCTCAATACGCATGCGCAAGTTTGAAGTGGTTGCGTTCATCCTGTGAATTTCGAGAAGCGGAAGTAGGGAGGCGTGTTCTAGTGCTATGTCAACGCGAGTTAAACAGCGTGCTGTTATCGAATTTTTAACTGCTGAAAAAGTGACTCCCACTGAGATTCATCGTTGTTTAAAGGCTGTTTATGGTGACGATGATGTTGATAGGTTTACTGTAAGTCGATGGGTAATAAAATTTCGTGGTTGCGAGCCTGGAAAAACCTATAATTGTTGATGAAACACGCCGCGGACGTGTGACCAATGGCTTGGACGATAAACATCGCAAACTCGCCGACGACTTGATTCAAAATGTCCGGCGAATCACTCAAAAGCGTATCGCAAACCATATTGAGATATCGAAGGACCGAGTCAGTTTCATTATTGAACAATACCCTAAAATCTGTGCACGATGGGTACCATGCCCTCTCACAGTCGAGAACAAACAGAGTCGATTGGAATGCTGCGAGCAACTTTTGCAGCGCTACCGTCACGAAGGAGACGACTTTCTTTTGAATATTGTAATGGGGACGAGTCATGAGTCCATCATTACGACCCAGAAGAGAAAAGACAGATCGCTGAATATCGACGTTCGTCTTCTTCTCACGCGAAAAAGTTCAAATCACAACCATCCGCAAAAAAACTTATTTGACTGTGTTTTGGGATGCTTACCGAGTTTATGTGACCGATTTTCTGGAACGAAGGACAACGGTAAATTCTTCTCAGTACATAGAGTATCTAAACACATCCGACGCCGAGTTGGTCGTGTTACAGGCAACCTGACGCCAATAATCTTGCAACATGGCAACGCTCGTCCACACACCTCGCGCGCAGTAAGAGGCTCCGCGGAACTTGAAGTTTGAACCGATTCCACACCCTCCTTATTCACCCGATCTTGCTCCTTGCGACTTGTATTTTTTTCCTTCTTCTCAAGAGAGACCTCAAGGGTAATCATTGCACCTCAGACGATGAGTGAAGGCAGCTGTAAAATACTGGATTCGAGAAAATTCGGAAGAATTTTTCAGTGACGGAATGAAAAATCTTTTTACACATTGGGAGAAATGTGTTAGCCTTAACGGTGACTATGTTGAAAAATAAATATTTTATTTTGAAAATTAAGAATTATACTTTTTGCCCGATTTTGCTATCTGTTTTTGTTCGCGCTCTACAAGCATATGTGCATTACTTTTCAGCTTACCCTCGTAATTTTCATAATTCTGAAATTTAAAAAATGAACGTTCACAAGATAAAGTTTCTATCACTACAGTGAAGTGCGGTTTAAATGTTTAAATTATTTAATTACTGAAAAAACGAATTTTTGTTTCAAAAATAGTTTTCCTTTGTTCAATGTTGTTTTTATGTATTCCATTTGATTAAAAGAATTGAAAGTTTCTTGTAGTAATTTCGTATAGTAAATGAATGCTCACAATCCACTTGGATATGCCAAACACGCACTTCGCGTACAAGCCAACATTCGGCGTGGCGTCCTCCGCTCGCCGAAGGGCCTTAACCGACTGACGAAACTGAAAGGGAGCCTTGGAGCGCGAACGGAACTTTCATTCAGCCCTCCATCTCCCTCGCCTGATTCACGACGATATTTAAGGCCTCGCATTGAACCACCGCCAGTTGTGGAGTCGTGCGATGGAGGCATGGAGGGGACAACCTGGGACCACCTCCAGTGCATGCGCTAAATCGGTCCGCCCAACGCGCCACTGCCCGGGGCTCTGTCAACAAAACGAGGCGGGAAGGTTGGCCACCTTGTGTGTGGTCGTCCATCGACTCCCGTGCACTGATCTCTACGATATGGATAAGACATACGCACTCCAAGCTGTTCCTGACTGGGCGCCGCCAAACTGGAGGAACATGGGCAGAAATAAAATATAACTCAGGGATTCTTCGAGTTCGAGACTCTCACAATCAGCTACTCAACATTTATAATCAGTATTATTCCTCGAACATACATAAATCTCGTACATTGCGGTAAACCACAAAACCAGGTAACATATTAATTATGTTTTTTTGAATGAAAATTGGACCGAGAGTCGAACTCGGAAATTTCAGCTTAGCGCGCTGTTGCGCAACCAACTCTGAGACCACTTCGGAGTATGTAAGTCCTGCTAATTGAATATCAATGGGGTGGCGCAGTTGGTAGCGCATCAGCACGCTAAGCTGAAAATCCCGAGTTCGAATCTTTGTCCCGTCTCCCATTTTCATTCAACGGAACATAATTATTTCTCGATTTCAAACCACACATGTTGGGCAAGACATCAATCTTCATGTTCAGTACATGTTTTGGCACCTTTTTCCTTCAATCTAATAGATGATGCACCTCTGAGCATCGCGCGTAATTCTTCCTCTGTATGGATAAAATCCTTTTTTATTGGTGATTGGAGTTTATGTCCTGTCCATAACATAGATATCGGTTCTCCCGGATACGGAGGGTTCAAACTAAGAAACGACGGTGTCTATGTTCGTCTAGTACCGAATTTACAAATGGTGGCGAGAGTTGGTAGTTCGCGGTTCCACTGCTCTTGGCGCGGCAATCGGTTCTGACCGAATTGTATTACTTGAAATTGTTTATTAGCAGAAAAACATTATAACCGTGAATGTTATTGCATTAGCAGCAATTAAAAACAGAATAATGTCAACGACAATGGTCCACGTATTTGCTCCTATTTGTATTGTGTATCATTGTAGTAGTCACAGTATAGAAAATCTTAATTTACATCATTATATGGCATGGAAAGTCAACATTCGACTAGTGTCATCTAGAGAATGGTTTCCAAATCCAATTTCACAGTTTCCTGAAACAGGGGTGTGTAAAATTTCCATTACTAACTAGTTGAATGATTTTTTTCATATCCTGTTTCATCATGAAACTATGATGTTGTTTCCAAAAAAACTACACGTAGTGCATTCTCTCAATTTTGGACAACCAAATGTCTATCTGCGATTTATTTCTTTAACTAGGGTTTACATAAATGTCACGGGTCAGGTCAGAATATTATCCGAACTCTTCTCTTTTGAATTCTGTAAGTTTGGAAGCTCGGTGTTTTGTGCCCCAAAACTTAGTATCTTTCCCCAAATGAGAATAAACATTGGAAATTGCAAATGTTCATCATGTTTTGCCTGAAAACATATTAATTGTGTGGGAGCAACGGTCGTCTAACAGTGATCCATGAAAAAATTTGGTGATCCGCCGAAAAATCTAGACTTTAATTGAATTTTAGTTCTTCTGTTGAAGAAACTGGTTTTTTATTACTTGAATATTATATTTTTAATTTTTTGCATATAAATTTTTTGCTATTCTTCGAAAAGTAGTCTATGCAGCTAAAGTTATGGAAAACGACAGGCAGGTACTAAAATCGAACAACCGGATGAAAGCCATGTGGAATATTATTAAAAATTACACGTCAACTTCTGAATATCGCGAAGAAAATATTTCTCTACTAAACGATGGCAAAATCGTATCAAATCCTCAGGACATCGCAAATTTGATTAATTCTTACTTCTCAGAAGTAGGTAAATTAACGAACTCAATATATCCAAATCAATGTCCAATTATACCCACTCACGTACCCAATTCTATGTTCACTTCCGAAACTAACGCCAGTGAAGTCATGAGAATCATCAGCTCATTAAAAAAACAAATTTTCAACAGGCATAGATGATATACCCGAGTTTATTGTTAAATTTTCATCCCACTCTATATTAAATCCACTCATAAATATTTTTAATAGTTTTTTATAGGAAGGGGTGTTTCCTGACATATTTAAGAGAGCTAAAGTGAAACCTTTACTCAAGAAAGGAAACAAACTTAAAATTGGAAGTTACCGATCAATATCTCTACTACCCATTTTCTCAAAAATCCTAGAAAATTTTTTCAATAAGAGTCTTTTAGATTTTTTATAAAAAATTACATTCTCTTTGACGATCAACACGGTTTTAGGAAATCCTTTTCCACTACAAGCGCCATATTTTCTTTCTTAAACGATGTTACTACATCTCTTGACCGTGGAGAAAATCATCAGGGTGTTTTTCTTTATTTATCCAAAGCATTCTATATCATCGATCACGAAAATCTCCTTTCCANATATATATATATATATATATATATATATATATATATATAAACAGGTCGAAATATCCTATACTAAAAATAAAATACTTCAGCGTTGTCTTTCAGAAACAAAGCCACTTACTTGCAAAGTACCACAAGGTTACATTGTCGGTCCTATACTCTTTCTATTGCATGTGAACGTCATGTCATCATCCACATCAGATTGCTGATTGCGCATCATATGGTTCTTTTTGCTGATGACTCTAATTTACTATGTAAACACGCCAACCTCAAACGTTTTGTCTAACCTTACGACTTGGTTCCATGCAAATCGTCTGATTGTAGACACAATGTCTATATCATTTCACAATAGTATCACAAAATCTTTACCCCAGGTGTCTCTTTCTTTAAACGGAACACAATTAAAAACTGTTACGAATACAAAATTCTTAGGTCTCCATATTCAAGACAACCTCAAATGGAATTGTCACGTTGACAATCTTAATTCCCAATTAAGCAAATTGTGTTACGCATTCTGAATCTTAGTTAACGTAGTTAGTCGACGTATTTCCCGTTCCGTATATTTTGCAAACGTGTACTCCCATTTACGTTACGGCATTACCTTCTGGGGTAATTCCGGTCAGAGTTTTCAAACTTTCAGAATTCAGAAGAGGATAGTTCGGATAATTTGTAAATCTCACCCCCGAAACTCTTATAAACCTTTATTAAAGGAATTAAATATCTTAACACTTCCCTGCATTTATATTTATGAAACGGTCGTATTTGTTAAGACCGAATTACTGAAGTGCCACTCTTGCTTCATACGAAACACTCTCTTTCACGAAAACAATACTCGCAATAGTAATAATATTCATCGCCCTAGAGTGTCAACCACTCTTTGCCAAAAAGAACCATATATTTCGGCAATCGTTTTATATAATTCCCTTCCCAAGAATATAAATGATATTATGAAATTGAAGTTCTTCATAACCGCGGTTAAAAACTACCTCCTGCATCAGTACTTCTACAATGTAAAAGAATTTATTGATTTTAATAAAAGTTAAATTCATCTTGTATTTTATCACGCCATTGCTGTAGTACTTTTTAAATAACTTATATCAATTTTAAAAACTATTTTCTTGCATGATTGTGTTGTCTTATGACTCATATTAATTTAGTTTTATGTGTACTCAACTTTGGCACGGTTGTGTACATTTAATTCTGTAACCCCATCCTGGCCCGCGTTTTGCTCCGGTTTTCCTTCGGGTAGAGGCGGATTTCTTATACAGGTTCTCTAGGCTTTGTCTAGGGGCGTGTGTATTGTGACAAGAAATCGTGAATTTAGTGTTATTTCAATTCTTAAGATTTTTAAACACTATACTCAAAATAATTTATACTTCGATAATAATTTGTACAAGTAAAATAATTTTTTTGCATTAAATTACATACATATTGAAATTCTATTAGTATTATAACGCGCAGCTAACTTTTTATCTAATCTGAGAATTTTTGCTTAAAGTTTTGAATCCGCCTCTGTTTTAGGGACCTTGATCGGAATTGATGGGAGGGTCCCTTGCTTGCTTCCGGAGAGTAAATTAGTTGTTTTTTTCCTCCACGTGGTCATCCGGTGTACTGTTTTTTGACAATAAATGTATTATCCTTTACGAGAAACAAAAAAATAAAAAGATGTAATTGAAATCCAATGAGATGTTGAACAAAACAACTTCTTTACAAAGAAAAAAAACAGTTGTCCGCTGAGTTCAAAACGATGAATTTAGTGGTGCGTGAGGCCCCAAGTGTTGGCAAAACTTTCAAGAACAAACTAAGAAGTACTCAAAATCATATAATTAAAATAATTGCCCATATACAAAGAATAGACTGTTCATTCCCGGTACATAGTTATTTAAAAATCCTATCAATTCGTATGTTTAAATTTAAAGTCTTACGATTTTTTTAAATATTATAAGTAGCAATATTGTTTCTACAAATCTTTATCATAACACAAGAAGTGGTTCCAATAAAATTTCATGCTTCCACGAGTAACAAAAAAACATTTTCAAACAATTTTTCCACTACATCGGACCAAAATACTTCAACCAGTTGCCACAAGTAATAAAAGTTTTTCATCAAATTGAAAGAATGGTTATTTACACAACAAGATTTATCCTTTTTAAATTTTTCTTTAGCTTGACTATGTTGAGTATTTCTTGAGGGTGAATAGTGAAGTTGATAAATTTATGCTGTAATTTTATACGGTTAAAATAAAAGATTTCATTTTTTTGTTATTTTTATTTTGCTTTATCTTAGCTGTATATTATTGTTCTTGTCATTTAATGAATTTGAATATGTCAAACGCCACAGAGGGCAATTTAATAGTAATGACTGGACAAGATTACTTTGTTAATCGTTTATGTTGATATAAATTTCTCATTGACCACTACTACTGGAAATTTTGGTCAGTTATTCCTACGATTTTTATTTATGTATTTTGTGATTATATGGATGGAATAAATCATTATCATCTAAAATTATCATGTTTTGTCCCCGAAGCACTCTCCCTCAATGGAAAATCACCCTTTGGCTCGTAGCGTCCTCAAGATCGATGGAAGTGAGAGAGGCGTCTCTATAAACTAGCGACGACGTTCTCAACGCAAAACCTTTAAGGTGGGACTAGCGCTCGCTCCAAGTTAGTCATATCACTGAGAAGTATAATTGTTTTCTTTATTTTAATTGTAATTGTTACATAACACACCATTATGAATTATAATGACGAAAAAAACATTAATTTATATCTATCTGTTAATTGTACAGTATTAAACTGCTTGACTCGTTTAAATACACAAGAGCATGCAAAAGCATGGCTAACGTGCTTCGTGATTTTTGCATCGCACCTCGGGAAAAGTGAAAGATCTTTTTGTAATGTCCAGTGACATACAGATAAAAGTGATGTAAAATATACTTCGAATAATTTACTACTAATCAAAGTAAATTTCCATCACTTATATGATTCGAAAGTTTGTCTTTTTTTTAAAACTATCCATAAGACGCAATGTATTCTGGATACATCATCAAGTATAATTTGCACGTTTTTCAAGCTGATAATAATAAATAATTTTTTAAATAATAAATTTTTATTTTAAAAAAATGTACAAACTGCGTATGATCACGTGGAGGACAATAAACTAATTTACTCTCCGGAAGAAAGCAAGGGACCATTCCATCAATTCCGATCAAGGGCCCGAAGGCAGAGGCGGATTCAAAAATTTCTAGATAAGATGAAAAGTTAGCTGCGAGTTATAATACTAATAGAATGTCAATATGTTTGTAAATTAACGCAAAAAATTTATTTTACTTGTACAAATTATTATCGAAGTATAAATTATTCTGAGTAGTGTTTACAAATCTCAAGAATTGAAATAACACTAAATTCACGATTTCTTGTCACAATAAACACGCCCCTGGACAAAGCCTAGGGAACCTGTAAAAGAAATCCGCTTCTACCCGAAGGAAAACCGGAGCAAAACCCGGGCCAGGATGGGGTTACAGAATTAAATGTACACAACCATGCCAAAGTTGAGTACACATAAAACTAAATTAATATGAGTCATAAGACAACACAATCATGCAAGAAAATAGTTTTTAAAATTGATATAAGTTATTTAAAAAGTACTACAGCAATGACGTGATAAAGTACAAGATGAATTTAACTTTTATTAAAATCAATAAATTCTTTTACATTGTAGAAGTACTGATGCAGGAGGTAGTTTTTAACCGCGGATATGAAGAGATTCAATTTCATAATATCATTTATATTCTTGGGAAGGGAATTATATAGAACGATTGCCGAATAATATGGTTCTTTTTGGCAAAGAGAGGTTGACACTCTAGGGCGATAAATATTATTACTATTGCGAGTATTGTGTTCGTGAAAGAGACTGTTTCGTATGAAGCAAGGGTGGCGATATCACAACAAATACATGTTACTCTGTTTATTTATGATGATTTAAGGTATTTTAGTGGTGTAATTCTAAGCTAGAACTACCCTAACTGGACACAAACTCCACTGGCGTCTAACAGCTTAAAAACCCTACTCAAAATTGTAAAATGGAGGAAGACTATTCACTACCCGATGTGACCTTCGATAACACTCGCTTTCTCTCACACAATGGGAAATATAACAGGTCGCTGACGACTAGTGTGATGTATATACTGGACAAACCTTACGGAAAGATCTATAGTTTTACTATGAAAATTAAAGACATGAAAGTTATTTTGTTGTGCCCACATATGGTGAAGTTAATGACAAGAAAAATACAGGAAAGAAAAATGGGAGGAAGGACTGCAATTTGTAGGATACTCTGCAGATATATCTATGCTAGTTACATGGGATGCACAAAAGAGGACTGATAATAGGAATTCGAGAATACCAACGGAACTTCAGTGCAGTAGAACAGAGTTATTAGAGTAGTGCGTTTTGAGTTGTCAGAGTCAAGAAGACTGCCACTACTATCTTTCTGCGAACACTATCTCATTGAAGGGCATTAATAAAACCATCTCCCTTTCTTCACGTTAAGTTAAAGACACATCTATGTTTTCTCCGCTCCGCTCCGCTCCGCTTGTGCAAAGACACACCTAGTGGGGCGTCAGCGGGGCGGGCGTCAACGGACAGGAGTAGGGGAACGTGAGTAGGGGTGGAAGGATAAAGGTCAATTCAGGACGATAACAGACAAGCTTCGCGCAGGTCTTGTACTGAGTATCCATGCAACTGCCCGCTAACTGCCCAACGCTTTTATTGTAAAACACATAGCTATAGGTAATGAAAATGTTAAAGTAATAGTTATTGTTTACTGTGCCACCACAGCGACTATTTTCGTATTTTATAAATAATAGAAATAGACCCACTATACATAGATGCCAATATACAGTAATAGTTAAATATACTTATATAAGAAATAAATAACAACGTACGTCATTTTTCCGGACGATTACGAAATATATTGTGCTTGTTGTGCGTAATACGTTGCTACGTTCATGTTTCTCCTTACATTTGTTATCACATAACGGCGACTCAAGCCACGAATCGTAACGTTGTGAATTTTAATAAGAACGATATATATTGTAATCGTCCGAAGGCTGTAATTTATTTATTTATCATATATGGACGTTAATAGCACAATACTTACATAATTATTCAATTGAAATATAATTCCCTTTTAAAATGTACTCTTACCCTGTATTTATCAATAATTATTGATAGATAACTACCTTCCAAAATACTTAACATGATTGACTTAAAAAAAGTTAATATTAAATAGTATTATAAATTTTTAATTTACGCTTTAAACAAGGTCAACTTTCGGACAATCTTTCATCTATGTTAAAAAATTGTTAATATCATATAATTTTGATAATTAAAAACACAACACAATGCAAATTCTGAATAAAACATACACCATGACTTCACAAAAATGGTACGACATGGAACTCAAATTGAGAAACAAATATTCCAAATAATTGAAATGTAAAGCTTTAATTTATACATGTGAAAAGGAGCATTTCTCTCTTCTTAACTAAAACCACGCCAAAATTTTTGACAATTACATATCGAAAATCTCAAAGGACTAAAATACAAATAGAAGAAGTAAAAGAAAAGACACGAATATAAGAAAGCTTCAGAAAATTCTGAGAAGAAATGGGCAATTTATACATGTCCCCAGGATTGTCATTTGGTATTTGGTATCGCAAAGTCGCTGAATACTCGTAATAATATTTTATCAGCGATGTTGTCAAGGATGTATCATTTTAGTGAAATTACACTATAATTAAATTATTATACCATTGCGATTCGAAATGCATTAATTGTAAAATGTGTATTCAGGCATAAATCTGGGCACTTATAGAATCAGTGAACTTATTTCAGAAAACTAGGAGTATTTATAAAGAAATGCAAATATTCTGAGTAAATATAAGAAAAGTGATGCTTCGTTGCAGTTTTTCTCACCAAATTTCTTTATGATTTAATTTGAAAAAAATATATATCAAAGTAATTCATTATTTTATTTATATAATTGTACCAGTAAATAAAGTCAACATTCAATTAACCATTCACCATTATTTTCTGTAAATGTGGATTAGTCCTACGAGAGGAAAATCTTGACATACTAACTCCACTAAAAAGGACGCGAAAAGTTTTCTTAAAGAACTGAGGAAGAAGTAGAGCAAATACTCAGTGATATTTTAACCCAGTGTTATAATAATTAATATGAATATTTATAATAATAATTATTCCGTAGAAATTCAAGGAAATGAAATTAAAGAAAAGCACCGTGAAAGAAATCAGCCGCCGTCTTCCTCGTTTCTCTCAATATACCCATCTATTAACACTTGTGACCTTAGCAGGTGAAAAGGTCGCGCAGGAAGCAGCGGAGATTTCCGCTCCGCGCCCGCTTGATGTGTCTTTGCTTATACGATAACATGTCCTGTCTCCCCGGCGGTCCGCGGAAATGAGCGGAGATCTGCGCTGCAAGCAGCGGGCGAAAAATCGCTCCGAGCCCGCTCCGCTCCGCGCCTGCTAGATGTGCTCCTAGGCCCATAAGATAACACAGGTCGGCGGAAAAAACGCTCCGCAGATGTGTCTTTAGCTTTAGCTTGTCAGTTGACCTATGACTTACTTTCCCGAGGCGTCATACTTTGCGGAAGTATTGACCCTAGGTCACCCAGGTAGAAAAGTTCAGAAGGATTTTTCCGGAGTGTTAGCTGATTGTTAGATCTGTCCTTTTACGTTGTGAGAATGGCAGAGGCAATATCTTATCGATGGGTGGTACACCGTAAGCGCTCGAAATGATTAGTAGAGTGCTCCGCCAACTCAACTTATAACAAGTCTACTTCTAGTGATTTGCGATGTGTAAGAACATTTATAATACCTTGATTTTAAGGCAATCAATGACGAAGTGTTGCGTAAAGGTACGTTTACATGTATGAGCGACTATGTCTGACATACACGTCAATTTGTGAGAGCTAGGGCAACGTAGTTACTCTTAGACATATCGCGCGACAGCACCTCAGACAAATCCTGATACATTTTGTATGAGCTTAATTCAGGATATACATGTATGCTCATATTAGTCGCGAATGCGTATGAGCATACGCGGAACCCATGACTAGTACGCTCTCCGCCATGTTTGTGTGCTTTTGCAGATTATATCATTGTCATCATACGTATTTCATATAATCTATTGGTTCCTGAAATTTTAAGTGTTGGGTAATGTGTATTATATTAATTGGTTATGATTAAATAAGTTCATTTTTTTAGTTGATTAGTATATCAGTTTGTGTTCTTTCCTCGCGATACACCAAGAATTTCCTGATACAAATCGCGTAGAGTAAACGCTGCCGTATACATGTGTGAGATAGAAGTGTCTGAGTTCATACAAATCGCAAACCTTCGAAAGTTTGCGTATACATACATCTCATTCAAGTCGCTCATACATATACACAAGCGCAAACGAACCTTAAGAAGGACAGATAAAGAAGAAACTTTATTTATACCAACTCATTGGCAATAGGTAGTAGGTAATGCAGAGGTGTAATAATTTACTTTCCTTGGGCGCTGAAACTTCACTGCACACCACTTCCCTCCCTCCATCACCCCGTTGAATGTTTGTCGCCCCTTGTCTCGCTTCACATCAGAACTTGAATCAGTGTCTTCCTCACACCTGGCATTCCGAGTCCGAACAGAAGGGGACCAGAAGACCCATCGCCTTCGGGCCAATGACCTTTCGGAAGGCGTCTTTTGTCTTTTGAATCCAAGATGCAAGTGTAGGGTAAACGTATCACTTTCATTCGAGAATGTTCTAGGAGATTCTACATACTTCGTCAATGAACTGGCGCGACGTTAATGAGGACGGGGGCTCCAGCTCTTTTAGTGTTTTCAAAGCAGGTTCTGAGTACTGCTACTCTCCAAACTTTTAAAATACGTATTTTAGATAATAAAATTAAAACGTAAGTGACGTATTTCATTATTATTAATATTTCATTAGTTCTATTAATTATCTCATCGATCAATAATGAGGAACTTTACTCAAATGAGGCATTGTGCAGCTTTACCGTTGACGTTCTTAAATATAAATTTAAAAACTTCATCCGTTGTTTGCTAAAGATTTGCGCGTTGGTCTTTTTTTTTATTGTGCTTTTGGCCTCATTTTTGACACCGGATGTGTGTCCTCAGATTAAAACGGTGATATCTGAAAACTTCCGCTACTGACAGTTCGCTCAGTCGGCAGAAATGCGTCTTGCTAAGTGTCCAGTGGTGTATTTGTATTAATCTACAGTTTTATTTCGACCATGATAAAATTTGAACTTTCAAAGCAAGAAGAATATCACTATCTATGAGATTTCGAAAAAAAAAAAACACTCCATCCCTTATGTCCTATCCTTCAATAGAGAATCTTGTTAATTATTGATGACTTAACATTCAAAATAAGTCGAAAATAATTTTGAATGGTATCCTGATATTCTATGTACTCTAATGCTATAGAAGCTTATCTACATGGAGCGATAGGAGGTAGGAGTTGGGTGGTAGAGGCTGTTGTTAGTAGATGGGCCGGATAGCTAGGTTTACCGACAACTTGGTCCACGTGGAGGGATTAGTAGTTAATAAATGTTAGTTAATTAAAGTGGTTAGTTAATGATACTAGGAGAAGGTGGATAGAGGAAGGAGGGTTCGCTTTTGAGTAGTAACAGCTATATGAACTGTGAAAAGCTTCAAATTTTTCTGGCCCCATCGGGATGACTTGATGAAGAGCAAGAACGCTACCACCTGATCCACCAGAGGGGCATTTTTTTTACATGGAGTTCTGAGACACACTGTACTGTATGCTAAACCCCATAGCGCGCCATAGCTAAGAGAAGCAACGAGAGCGCGCGTGACAAGGTAGTAGACAACTCGTATTGATCCTCCCTTGCCCCTTGGATGGAGACATTTCTGAAGGGAGGAGGATCCTCGGCTTTTACTGATAGGAAGTGTTTGACTCAAATGCACTACGAAGTTGAGGAATCTACTGTTTTTACTCAATGAAGTTTCCATTAATAAGGTTTTAATTATCTCATGAAATATTTTTTTATCCACGTTCATACGTTTTATATTATAATAGAAGAGAAATATTTTTTCTTTTGAACATAATAATAATAACCACAATTATTTCTTCACTTTTTTCCTTCCTTATATTCTTTATCTCACAAAAAATCCGTTATGTGATGAAGTAAAACAAGTGTTTTCAAATTATATGTTTAATAAATTTAACATATTTATTCTCGCTTAACAAAAATTAATATTTTATGAAACAAAATTTGAGAAAAAGACAGAAATGGTGGGAATTATTTTAATATCATTCTGTTATTATTTTTTCAAGCATATTCTTTAATAAAATTTTGACTTTTACATGAATATAACTTAAAATAAGGTGTATGTTCTTTTTTGAATGCAATGATAACTATGCTCAAAGAATAAACAGATAAATTAGTTTCAATAAGTAGTATTAGGACCGAGACGGACCATCTCCTCCTCCCCTAGGCGGGGGCCTAGATACGTTACAGCTCCCGCCCAATCGTGGCTTCAAGAAATAAGGTCTCGCCCATTGGGACATGTCCCGATGTACCCTCCTCTTTTGGTACATTCTAGGAGTATTGTGAGTTTTTAAAAATATAATTACAGACCAAGATTCCCATTCTTGGATAAAAAAATGTTCAAAGAAAATAACTATATTAGACCGATAGTTAATTTTATCAATAGTCCAATATACAACCTCGCCAAATGTTTTTCATACATATTAAATCATTGAGCAATTTATACATTTTTATTAAATTAGGTACACGTCAATGAAAATGAGAAACAATTTATTGAAGAATATCATTCTGTGACGAGGTTCGGTGTTTTATTTTTGTTGCTACTGACTTCAGTTGGTAGTATACACATTATTGTATAAAGAATATAGTCATATTATCCAGTTTTTGATTTATTAAATCATATGGTCTTATATTAAATATATTATCATGAATTTTACTTACCTTTCAAATCAAAATACAGAAGAACACGTATTTTCCTACGTAAATAAAAGTTAAGGAATAATAATTCCTAATACGTCGAACTAAGGTTTTTGAATAGTGAAATAATACCCACAAACACTTGGCAGCGTAGTCGGGAATGAGAGCTTTTTGCCACTATTTCCGGCGGAGAGAATATGACGCGAGGGAAGGATAATTCGAGGTATGCTCAACTGATTAGTAGAAATGTTCATGTATATAAAATGGTTATTTTTTTGTCACGACATTGAATCAATAACGATCAGTTTCGTTTCCTAAATGCTTAAAATATGACTTTCTTGAAGAGAAAGTCTACAACGTAATACTGAAGTCCGGAACTACTGTAAACTTTCAAGAACTTCCATTAATTTAAGTGGCGAAAGCGAATTGTATGACATGTACATTGAAGTAGCTTGATTGGAATTAACGTGTCTGTATGGGAAGAACGAAGGAAGGGTGGAAAGTTCGGAGCTTCCGTTGGTTGAAACGCTCTCTTCCGCTTCATTTCCTGAAACAATTTTTTGTAACATTTATTCTAACTTTCAATTACATTAAACAAAAAAATGCATGTCACTGAATTTGATACAAGAGCACCTTCCTTCACTGTTCATGTCACCGCACGAACTTTCTCTACTTTTTATTCTCTCTCAAAATGGCACAGTACTGCAATGCGTCTTGGTGTAACCTAGATCGTGCGTTATGCAACTCTCGAGACCCCGTCGTGCGTTCACTGCCCGGAAAGGCGTACACCCAGCGATGCTCACAGACTCCCCCACCGCCCGATACTATTTCCAGACACTCCACTATTCCACGCCCTACTGCCAACACATCAAAAATTAATACTGTAACCACACACCTACAGCTGCCCATTCTTGTCATTAAACCTAACTACAACTTCAATTTCAAACAAAACAAAGCAAATTTTTTTAAAAAAGTTTATTTGATCTTACAATACATTAGCAACATTAAAACATATTTACATTTACACATCAACATTGTACTAAAACGTACAAAAATGATAGAAAATGAAAGCAGGCATGACAGAATCTGGAATATCACAAAATTTTCCTTACGAAGAGGAATATTGTCCGTAGTCTCGACAATTCAACTTAGCTTAAGTCTATGTACAAGATAGTATCCACAACTTTTGGAGCAGTGTAACTTCAAGAACTGTTCTATCCTGGATTCTCCAAATTCTCCAGCATACACAACAAGCACACAATAATTCCACTTTTCACACCAACACATACTACCAACTTTACACAAGACACTGTACAACTTATGTTCCCTTTAATTAGGTAAAGTGTCATAAAGAATGTCCTTAACACTCTGAGACATATTATCTGGAAACTTGATATCAAATGAAACTATTAAATCTCCTTTCCGGCTTGGCTCTTTTGGAAAAGGTAGTCCATGTCCCTGAATGCGTTTCACAGTAGAAGGTTTCACTATTTCATGTGTTAGGTTGATTGGAATCCTGTCACCTGATAGTGTAGGAACTTCAACAATGGTGCCACAAAGAGCCTGGAATAAGAGAGAAAGTAATGTTAGTACCATGTACAAGTAAACAAATAGAACATATCTCTGGAGACATATCAAATCAGTGCTTACCTGTTTAAGAGAAATTTTGGCAGCGTATCGCACATCACTTCCTTCTCTCTTGAACAGTGGATGAGGTTTATCTCTGATTATGAATACTATGTCAGCAGGAATCTTGTTTCGTCCCTGATCTCCTTCCTTTTGGAAGGTAATTTTAGTTCCAGCTTTCCATCCAGATTTGACATTGATGGTGAGCACTTTATCCTCTTTCCTGGTAGAGCCATCAGGTTGTAAAACTCTTCTAGAAATCTTCATTTTCTTGGTACAACCACGAGTTATATCTTCTAATGTAACATACAGATCATGTTCTATGGGTGGATCTTGCATTTTATCCTTAGTTCGGTTGGGTGATCCGTGAAAGTTGAAAGAGTGGGATCTGAATGCTCCTCCAGGTCCAGCATTTCTCGCATTACCCATTCCTAAACTGACGAATGGGTCATCTAGCTCCATATCATCGTCATGGAAACCAAACATTCTAGTGCCACCACCGCCTCCCAGGTCAAAGAAAGTCTGGAAAGGACTCGCAGAGCCGAAGAACTGAGCGAATGTAGCCCGAGGATCTCCATGGAAAGCATATGTAAAGGTCGAGCCACCGTCAGCACCGCCGGGAACACCACCTTTCAAACCTTCTTCACCATACTGATCGTATACGTCACGTTTCTTTTTATCGCTGAGAACTTCGTAAGCCTCTGCAACCTCCTTAAACTTCTCTTCTGCGCCAGGAGCTTTATTCTTGTCAGGATGGTATTTCAAGGCAAGTTTACGATAAGCCTTCTTAATTTCGTCATCCGACGCCCCTTTCACTATACCCAAAATTTTATAGTAATCTTTTCCCATGCTCAGGCCTGTAATAGAACAGAAAAATTATTAACTACGTAACAGTGATGTCAAACAATAATGAACAAAATAATAATGTAAAGAAGACATGGAAAAACATCCACATGAATCATAATAAACAACAACAAACCATACTTACAGATAGAAAGCCTCTACCAGCTGGAATAAGATGAACAACAGCGACCAATTGTAGCTATGTTCGCAAAAAAAAAGCTTACACAGTTCGTCACACGTACACCACGCAACGCTCAGTAAACTGAATCGACTGAACTCGACTCGGGAGCTCCGCGTCAGATATATATGCCTTGCCTGTTCTCGAACATTCCGGAAGCTTGTAGTGCTGGCAACGAGCCAGTCACAGCGCTGCCAACACATGAACGTCGATAGCGTGTATTTCTCCCCTTCTGCAACTTTCCCGAAGGTTCTCTTTGAGGCACGATTCATAGGACTATCTTCCATCGACTTCTTTGTTATTGTGACGGTGCTGCTATCTTCTGAGTTTCAAAATTTCATCTTTCAAGACTTACCTGACGATTCGAAACATGGAGGTGAGTATAACTTGCTGTTGTTACCGGCGAGGGTTATGCGAAATATTATGTTATTTATTTCAATAATTATGAGTTTCTTGTCCTACACACACCCTTCCACGTATGTGTGCAATTTATTTTATATTACACATTTAACCGTATCATCCATGTTACTGTAATGTATTCCTTTGCATGAGTTGCAGTTTCTTAGAGGATTGTGTGTACTGATGTTATTAATTTTTATTCCTTTTCATTCAAATAATTTACTTTTTTTAGATCGAAATTTTGAATGCCCGCAACTCTGCGTCTGTGGCGATTTTAATAAATGTATGTACTGTAATATAATAATAAATTTATTGTCAAAAAACAGTACAATGTTATGTGGATAGAATGTGAAGTTACATGTTTTACTGAGTGGTATTTCTCTCTTCCATCACTTATTTACAGCTCAGCCCCAATTCAACTGTAAAGGATATTAAACAGCAAATCTATGGGAAGAAGCGGAGTTTATATCCTGACAGACAGTCATTGCGGTTGGAAGCCAAAGGCAAAAACTTGAATGATGGAGATTCATTGCAATCATTAGGTCTGAAAGATAAATCAAAATTGTACGTCAAAGATTTAGGTCCTCAGATAGGATGGAAAACAGTGTTCATGTCTGAATATGCTGGCCCACTGGCGGTTTATTTGTGGATTTATCAACGACCGTGGCTATTTTATGGAAGCGCAGCTTCAAGGCTCCCAATCCAACCTGTTGTACAGTAAGCTGTTATACATTACATTCCAAAGTTCTTTCCATTGACTATTGTGTGTCCAGAATTTCATGAATAATTATAAATTTCTGTAGTATTGCAGCTGCATGTTGGTCATTCCACTACATCAAGAGACTTCTAGAAACCATTTTTGTGCATCGGTTTTCTCATTCTACAATGCCGATAAGGAATTTGTTCAAGAATTGTAGTTATTATTGGGGATTTACTGCATATGTCGCATATCATGTAAATCATCCTCTCTATACTGCACCTTGTGATATGCAAGTGTATGGAGCATTAGTTGTATTTGTTGTGAGTCCATTGTATTGAAGGATAATTTTGTCTATTTTAAGAAACCAAATTATGATATTTTTTAACTGTGATTTTTTCTTTTTTTCAGCTTTGTGAATTAGGTAACTTGAGCGTTCATGTTGCTCTCCGTAATTTACGACCCCCTGGAACTACAATCAGGAAGATTCCAGTAGCAACTTCGAATCCTTTGACCCAGTTGTTTAATTTTGTTTCTTGTCCAAATTACACTTATGAATTTGGCAGTTGGCTGGCATTTACTATTATGACTCAGTGTCTGCCAGGTAATTCCGTTAATGTTTCATTAATAAAAACTATTGGGCTCTCATCCCTTTTGAAGTGTCCATTGTTTTTTTTATCTTGTGAAATGATGTAAGTAGTTCTGCATGTGTAGGAGAGGGAAAAAAGGTGGGAGAGGGTCGGGAAGGTAAGGAGCTTGCACATGTGCACCACACCTACGATCTACTGCACACTGTGATTGTTTCATATCAGAAAAATTGCTTGGTACGTCTCGCACAAAATAGAATACTGGATCCACTTTCTGATTCAAACTGTTTATTAGTGTCTGAGACTAGAAGAATTATGTCCTCGTAGTTATATGAATTTTTTTAATAAATCTACTTTTCTTGTGGATTCTTCTTCTGTGAAGTAATGTGTTACTTTATTTTAAACTTGATTTTTGACAATGGGGCTGCTTAGGGAGTTCCTCAACTGTAGCCTTTTCACTTCAACTGAGGAAATAAGTAATTCAGTACAGGAATGGAGAATCTGTGGACTTGATATATATTCCTCAAGGCTGTTCTCATCATTATTTAAGCTGTTATCCTCTGTTTTGGTATTCTGATTATGTAACGCTGTGTGAAATCCTTGAAACTGATGAAAACGTTTCATACAGTAATGCGAATGATGAAACCCCATTTCTTACAACATAATTTGCTATTTTTATAATAAATGCCAAGGTTTCTTTTTGTATTACTAAAATTTTGTTGGTGGACAATCGCTGGTTTAGTCAAAGCAAAATTTCCCTCTAATGTCTAGTAATCCCTTTTGGGATACTTCTCCACCTTCTCTTCTATATTTATTTGAGCTGAATTCATTTATATTTTCAATTCAATTATGCTTCTGAACTTCATTTATAGCATTTTTTGAACATATTTCAATTCAGTAAAATGCAAAAAAATAATTGTGGTGCATGAAATGCATTTCCATGCAACCATTTTTGTGCACTTGTCCTACCGTCTTTAAATATATGGTTTCACGAAATGTGTTAAAGGAAACTTATTTTGATTAGGGATAGCTCTACACAACCATTCATAACATTTATGAAAACTTATTTTCATATTGATGTATTTAAGGATCTTTTCTTAATGTGGTGAATCATCACCTATGAAGTAAAAATTGTAGCTTTAATTTATGATAACACTGGCATTTTTATTGACTGTTTTGTCATTATGAAATTTAGAGTTCATAATAGCTAAATATCCAAGAAATATACTTAAGAAACTTATGTATACTTTACTTTCCATGAAAATTTAATTCTAATGTATTTATAATAATTTAAGGTATAATGTATGGAGGTGTTGTAATAGACACTAATTTTTAAAGATAACTTAAATTTTGTGAAAATTTTCTTTTTTGAATGATCTTAAACATTCTTCATTTGTTTTTGGAAAGGACTCCCATCGTAGAAGGTTCATTGTAATATTAGGGTATTGTGCTTAATGTTTGCCATTTACTGTGTTTTTTTTTGTAGCTGGACTTTTTGCTGCTGCTGGATTGTACCAAATGGCTGTCTGGGCTCTGGGAAAGCATCGAGCTTACAAGAAAGAATTCTCTAGTTACCCGAGAGGACGTAAAGCAATTTTACCATATGTCCTTTAAATATTTACTGGGATAAACCATCAGGAGAAATGTGTTCAACTTTGTTTTTTCTATTAGATATGGTCTAATTTTTGAGTTGTCATTCCTAATATTTTTAGTGGTTTAGGAGGGAATGGAAGTTTAATGTTCATTGTTCCATGTCAGTTTAACTGTTGTGGTGGAGCATATGCTTGATGAAGGTGATCTGCAATGTGTATTTGCTATAGCTTTATTTAATGGTTGTTGTTATAGTTGGATTTTGCAATTTTTGATGTGGTTGATTGCCATACACAGTGTTTTGTTAATTTTGATCACTTTTTTATTTTGTTTTGAGTGAGAATGCATACTTAGCTCAAGTTGGTAACAGCAATTTACTGTACCAGTACACCATTAAGTTTTAAATATTAGTATGTGTGTATGAGTGCAATAAGTGGATGTAGGTTCTCTTTATTTCCTGATTTACATCAGGATTTTTATTTTAAAATAAATTAGTTCATGACAAGTACATTTAATGTATGCCTGTCCTAACACAAAATACATTTAATGTAAGCCAATCCTCATACCCATAGGGAAGAAATGAGGGATACAGATGTCATATTTACGGTGTTGACTTGTTTTGTCCATTTGTAGTCTCTTGATATGTTCGAAGATGATGATAAAGACTGGTGAGAGATGATTGTTTTTCTTACACTTTTTATATTATTGAAACTGTTAATAAAACTTTTCTGTGCATTATCTGATGTTGATTATTCATCAACTTCTTCCTTACTTTCTTTACGGTTTTTAGAAGCCTCTTTTAATTTAATTAATCTGTCCACATCATCTCTCAGTTGAGCATTCATTATTTCCAATTTCTGTAACAGAGTTTTCTTTTCACTTGAGAAATAAGTGTTGATAAACAAGAGAGGTATATTAAATTACCTTAATCTTATCTTCGTATTCTTTCCTTATGTCTTCTCTAGTTTTAATTGCAGCTTGGAGTCGATCTTGTGCCTGTTTGCAATCCATGTACCTGCTGCTAAGACCCATGACAGATTGCATGTCTTTTATTTCTGTACGTGCTTGTTTTAATTCTCGACGTAACTGATTTACTTCGGCTATAAGAATTGCATTTTCCTGCAAAGAAATAATCTCCATTTTGAACAAATTTTTAATATAATCGACTTCAACTTATTAGGCTGAGCGTATAAAGGCCTGTGGTTCCCTAACATTGTAGAGCTGCAGCACAGACCATTTCTGATTGAATAAATTGTACTCTACAGTAAATTTTTGATAGTATTTCTAACTAAATGTAAAGAAATTGCTAGACTAGAGGTAAAGGATTAAAAATAGAAAAATTGCAATGTTGAGACGTGGTGTCCTTAGCTTTGTTTTGTAGCACTCCTGGGTGCCATAGTGTTTGGGAACCACTGACAGTTAGGATGGGAATTGGAAATTTGTAACAGATGTATTTATATTACTCCTCTTTACAATCCTTTGTTGTGGACATGAAAAACCGTTAGTAATTTATAATATAGATGTGCAATAAATTAGCCCTTTTTTATTGAATGAATGAAGTTAGCCATAGACCCTATTTATGTTATGACCTTGGTTTGCTGTAAAAAAATAATTTTTAGTTGGCAAGTACTTTTGAATCATGTTGCAACAAAGTATCTTAAATGGAATGTTTGACAGCACTCTTTCAGTACTTCATTGTGGTGATTTGACTATAAAATCCCTAATGTATTTGTTCAGTTCTTTAATGTTTTGTATCAAGTTGCAATGTCAATTTTAAGAGATTTTTAAGTTTTCCCCGAATGATTTTGAGAATTGCTGGGGCTGAAGTTGGCCAAAATATGAAGAGAATTATTTTGATGGAATTCAAAGGTAAATTTCAAGATGAATTGTGTATAAGTAAAATTTGTTTTTCATTTATTATATTACTACAATACTATTCTTTTATTACTACATATTGAAATATGATCTGAACTAAATTTTAATTTTTTTGGTTTAGTGAAAATTGATTTGAAAATCTTTGATCAGTGTTTTCTAGATGTGTAATTTTTTGTTTTGATGTATATTTCTTCCAAAAGATTACCAATGCTGTAAGATCAGTTACATAATGGAAGAAGTTGGTGCAGCTTCAAACTGCTAGACATAACTTTCATGCATAAATTAATTCTTGTTAACATAAGATGGAAGTGTGCTTACTGATTTAAATAATGCAAAGCATATGGAAGGAGCTCAATTGGCAGACATTTGATAAATTTTTTCCTTCTGGTCTTTTAAATTCAACTTACCATCTTACATCTTGTTAATGGTAAATTCATACCTGCCTGTGATGTAATTATGTACTTTAACATCTCGTAAGTCAATCGCATTACATCTCATAAGTTACTAGATTTTTGATCTGATTTAGGGATAAATATTAAATGTATAAATCCTGAAGTGCAAATCGTCATCTTAATATTTGCATATATGAGAGTATATTTCATGACTAACTCCATAACCTTCATATTAAGTAATTTATTGAAGTTGTCTGACTGTTTTCATTTTTGGGCTGACCTCTTAATAAAAGAACTTGTAACTATTTCGTTCTTCTAGAGTACTTTACATAAAACCTTTCAAGTTAATAATAAAAGATTTTTGGTACTGTCTGGAACTTTGCAGGTTTTTTCAAAATGTAACAATCTTCTGGAAAAGTGCGATACCATTAGAGAACTGAATGTCAAAGAACTAGTAATGTCCTGATTGTAAAATTTATCAACTCTGATCGTATTCCGTATTTCTTTTTTACCTCTATTCATATACCTCTTTTCCTCTGTTTTATCTCTACTCCTTAATACTAGGTTACATATACTATATAGATAACTTTCAAACAAAAT
The DNA here is from genome assembly GCA_002313205.1 of Laupala kohalensis. Lineage (NCBI taxonomy): Eukaryota > Metazoa > Arthropoda > Insecta > Orthoptera > Trigonidiidae > Laupala > Laupala kohalensis. The sequence continues at coordinate 141,122 of NNCF01126416.1, read as the reverse complement.
TTATATTTGGTTAACAGCAAATTTCTTCATTGTCTGAAATATTTACCTTATTGTTAGAAGTATCTAAAAGTCAAGTTCATTGAGTGTAAATGCCTACCAAGTATTATTTCTATTTAAAGAGTTCAAATCCAAAATTAAAATAGCCTAAGAGTTATTGTGTTCCTTTATCCATTTGTCCTATTTGTGTTCTGATTTTCGTTCAGTCATTAGTCCCATACAGTTTCTGTAATAGTAAAGAACAAATATGCCTATATGTACAACTGTTCAATGAACAACTGGTTTATTTTTAACATGATCATAAGTAACTCACAAAATGGAAATGATATAACTACATGTATTCTAGTGAAACAAGAATATTAATTTTTGTTGTACACTTAATGGAATGGAAAAAAGTGACATACCCAAAAAATATCAAAAAGACCTTCCAGTTAAATGCAGAATTTCAGATTGGTCTTTTTGAGTATTAATAATGTGAAGGTATTGTTGAGTGTCATGGTATCATCTACTGTCACAGACATGGTAACATGTCGTCATACACTGTACCTTCGAATTACTTCTAAATCTGTCAACATATTATTATTCTATAGGGGAAAAAATAGTTAATTTTCTTTCTAGTTGCTGGATGAATTATTGAATTAAGAGGTAGGTCTAAATTTACTTGTTAATACAAAGCAGAATTGCAAATGCTACAAACCAGCCAAGTATCAATAACTATTTGCTGAAAAGTTACAGCAATTAAAAAATTTTGAGGAAAAATGACATCTGATCAGTCAACTTGAAATTACTGTGTATCAGGTTTGAAACAAATTTAAACAAAAGCAAAAATATAAGTTGGTTTTAGAGTTTCTTACAATTTAACACATTCAAATTCCAGAGAAATCAGAGAGAATGGCTTCCCTATTTTATTTTCAAATCTTGACTTGAGATGGGTTATGGCAATGAAATACAGTAATGTCACGGAACATTCATTTTTTGATACTCTGAGATTCAAACCATGAGACCTGCTTTTACCCTTTTCTGCAGATAATAGAAACTGAAATAAGAGGACACAATTTTGTTACTAATAAATATAACAGTGTTAAGATGTCAAAAAGTCATATTTATTTTATTCCAACGTGCGTGTCCAATTATATGGATGGCAACAATTACAAAAATATTTTATTTCAATCTGGTCATTTTCGAGAAAAAATTACATACAAGCTTTTTAATACTTTCATCAAGTTCCTTTCTGGGAGAAATCATTTCATCACAGAAAACTGATGTTGAAAATAATTATGCAACGGGCATTTTGAAAAACTAAGTGAATTAACCCTGAAGAAGAATGTAGAGATGCATTTTGCAGTCCCTGGTGTTTGAAGGAACACTGATGGTTTTAACTCAACTTAAAGTAATTGATAGTCAAAATCATTATTTTTACAACATTAAAGGATTGTCCACATAACTTTCGTGCTGGTTTTGAAATGTTTGAAACATGATACATCTATCTCATATTACAAATAAGATAATACGAAGGGAGTGAGTTAATGTTCTGAAACATAATTAGATATCACATTTCTTATTGTGACAGTTTAGTAATGAGCAGTTATATTTTCTGTTCTTCCTTCTAGTAGATTTTGGTTGATTGTAACTACAGGAATTAATGCTGTTTGTTGTTCATTTTTTATATAAATTATCTCTGTAAACTTTTTATCTGATCTTGTTTAATTATCTTACTGAATTCAATATTTGTTTTAGATAGTTGTATCTAATTCAACACATAATATATACAGTACAATAGTTGTAATAATGCAGCTAATACATGTAATACACATCTAGAGCTGTTTCCTTATTTCTGGAGTAGTAGCGTGCACTTCTGGTTGTACAGAACAGCTGTATCATTCATCAGTGTTCTGAAGCTGAAGCAGAAAAGTTTTGTAACTGAGTCTGAGGTGTATCCCCACTAGGTATTGGGTTCTGTTCACAGTCTGTTTGGAAATTTTCAGATAAACAAACTTGTCTCATTACTTTCATAATCTCTGTTCGAGCAATGAATTTCTGCTCATCATTGAATTTTTTGAATGATGGGAGCAAAGACATAAGAAAGTATTTATCTTCATCAATATCTCTTTCTTCATCTCTTATATCTTTGAGTATATGAATCAAACTTTCTTCATAAGACTTTTTAAAGCCTTTCTTGCGTTTGGGTTGAGCGGCTCTGGAAGGTCCATGTAATCTATCAGACGATGTATCTTCCATTTGGTCAGTTTCACTTACTTCATCTTCATTGCTGTCCTTAGCTTCTGAATTGCTTGACCATTTCTGACACCTAACGGAATTGCTAAGAAATGATAATTGCTCAAAATATATATATTTATGCCTTTTTTTTTCTCCTGGTTCTGAACTTTGTCTTCTTTGAGCATTATACTCTCTCTTGAAGCATGATCGTAGATTTTTCCACTTCTTTTGAAGTTCTTTACCTGAGAAAAATGAGATATGAAGTGATCAGGAATGTATTTAGATAGATAAATAATTTTTTTCTACCATGAATTATTTCAAAAACATAATTCACTTACAAAAGGAAATATTTCTTGACAAATAATGCACAATTTTAGGCATAATTTATTTCTGTAGTATAATGTATTCATTATACTCGTATATTTCAATTGAATAGTGCAACAGACAATAAGGAAAAAGGATTGAATTTTTAATATAACAAATACAATAGAACCTCTTTAATTTGGCAGACTCTGGACCTGAGGTATGCTGGTTTAGAGATTTTTTTAGACTAGACATTTTGAAACGGTTCTTCAATGAATAAATGAGAGTTATGAGCATGATTATCATTTTATTAATATAATAAATAATTTATCATTTACATTAAATACAAAAAACTTAAGGTGTAGTTCATCTTTTAGAAAACTACAGAAATGGAAACAAATTGTGAAATATGTTAAGAAAATTAATTAAAAACAGCATTGTTTTTTTATAAACTGTATTTGCAATATTTATAACAATATTTATAAGTTGGGTAAGTTTCAATTAACTCTCAAAGGTGATCATGCTGAAGAACTTGGAGAGGGGAGAGAGAAGAGTATGTTGTGTTTCTAACATTTGTACACTTCATGGTAGTTCTAAACTGAGCTGTCAAACATTAGATTAGTGAAAGGGATGGTTCATTTTCATAAAAGTTAATTCACAACCCCCCGCTCGAATATATCTCTTCTGGGAATATATCAATATATTTAACTATTCTTTCAAGGAAGAGGTGCTTGTTTGGGGTAAAAAGGTACCAAACCAACATATGTTGAGGTAAACCATATCTTAATATCTTAGTAAACACTAATGTTAACCGTTCGCGAAATCGAACTTACCCTCTCCCATTCAGCGATGTGTAGCCGCGACCAACTGCGATCAAAAGTCTAAACCAGCGACATACAGGATTATCGCGGTGTTGATAGTCCCATCCAATTTAAAAAGGGCTTCTCGTACATTTTGCAAATTATTATTAATTTCTTTTACCGGTTTCCGAATCCCTAACTACTATGGTTCCGATATAAACGTAGGCTTCCGCGGCCGAAGTCAGTATGAACTTGTCTGTCCGGGACAAACCGCGCCTTAGTAGATACAACTACCAATGTTTCGGCCATCAAGGCCACATCATGATAGCCGAAACGTTGGTAGTTGTATTTACGAAGACGCGGTTTGTCCCGGAGAGACAAGTTCATACTATGGTTCTGGTTCCTTTGATCTACCCATCACTTCCGGCATCGCTCCTAATATAAACCATTTATCGTCATGAAATAGTCAAAGTAGAAATTTTTATTAGTTAACATGAACTTGAAAGTACTCAAGATAAGGGAATTTTTCTTTTCCTTCAATTTTAATTGAAGAAAAGCAAAAAAATGAAATGAAACGTGCGAGATGAAATACATATAAATGAATACATAGATGAAAATTTGATTGAATTAAACTGGAAGTAGAACATTAATGAATATTGTTACGGGCTACATCATGTTAAGGAGGGGAACGTTTAGGGAAAATATTCCAATCTCCATCCCATCAGCGGTGATGGACGGTGTACGGTTCGAGTACTCAAATCTATGAAAATCCCTTATGATTTTATCAGTACTTACCCTGAACTTCTACTGTAAAATGTGAAATAGTTTTATTTTTCTTTTGTTTATTTTATAACAGATTTCTTAAATGTAAAGTATTTGTTTATTTTAAAAAGTTCAGTCTCTGACTGTCAAAGGCAAATTCTTGGAATGAAACTGCGACGAGTGATACGAAATCACTCGTGATATAAGACCTACAATTTCTTAGCTTTATTTTTAATCTTTTTGTGTAACATGGTGTATCTTGAACATGAATTAGCTCGAAACATTTTGAACTCGCGATTTTGAACTTTTGGTTAAACAACTTCAAAATAATTATGTCCACCCTCGCTATTAAATAGCAAAATTATCGAGCGCCATTTTTTTATTTTTCGTTAAATTACATAACTGAAATTTAGCAATAATAAATAAGTTTTGAATGATAAAAGAAGCATCTTACCTTTTAATTCTTTCTCTGAAGTTCTCAGGCCGTTCCAATTTTCGATGAATTTAGCGCACAATTCCACCCACAACTTTTTTTTCAAATCCTTGTCTGCATATTCTTTCAAAGCCGGATTATATAATGCCGGTCGCTTCTCCATCTCTCTCACAAACTGTTCAATGTCCACCGACATTTTTGTGGCTCTGTTTCAGACCCTCGGAATCGAATTCTGGGGGAAAGCTACTGAATGATAGGGAGACACACACTCGTTACCGCAACTGGGCAACTTTTCTCTCCACAGGAAACTAAACTGTCGTCGTGTTGAGTCTGCAGGCAATCAAACAATCGCCTGACCTGAGCGCGCGGGCATCTAGGAATATGCAGTCGATAGCGGGGCGACAGATTTCTCAATAGAGCGCGTGGTGTCTTTTCAGTTGCCGCGATTTTTAAATCGCGTGCACTCAAGGACTTCAGCGATACGGAAGTTGCCTGGGCGCTAAGTTCACTGTCGAGTTAGATCTGCAGAAGTTTTTTTCCCTCCTCATCGATGCAACGTTGACTTTTTTGTCATCAAAGTAGATTCCATCAAAGTAAGTTTGTGGAGACATACAAGAAATAGAAATGTGTGCAATTGTGATTCATTTTTTAGTGTACATTTTCATGACTAACTTTTACTTCATTAATTTCCATAATTGCTTTCTGCTTTCATTAGTCGCAACATATTAGTAGTGATAAATCTTACCAAGGTAAATGAAGTTTTCAGTCATAAGAATACATTTATTAACTTATTTTGATAAAATATGATATCGTTGTGGTGTATTAATATTTTTACCTCCATAATTTTACCACTGTCTCCTGATTTGCCAGTTTTTTGCATGTTGATTTGTTTCTTAAGCACTTGGATAGTATGCTCAAGAAATTCCCTCTGTCTCATAAACTCTTCTTGAACGTCTTCATCAGCCTTTCTTGTCATAACATAGGATGCATCCATGCTGTATTTATGATAAAGTTCCTGGAAATATTGATAACATATTATTTATCATTCTTGGGCTTCCAGTAAGGCTTCAATATTGACTTCAATATATTTTTAGTACACGTAATATGTGTGAAATTAAGTTTTGGTAGGATAACTACTTTTTAACTTCTAAATTTCAGAATATCAGTCTGTTTCTCTGAAGAAGTTGGGGTCAAGGAAAAATTCATTCAGTTATGCTCAGCTAAATATGGGAATTAAGGTGTCCTTAAAGCATGCTCTGGATGAAAAGATAAATTACTGTTAAGTTGTATGAAAGAAATATTAATTTTTTATGAAGACTTCACTGTTTTAAATTCTATAAGAATACCACCATTCTTTATTTTTATCTTGTTGGGTCTTTACATATGCATAGGATTCTTGCCAATAAATTTTCACTAATTCTCCTTTCATTAATTCTTCTCTATAAATAGACAGTTTTTACATCCGACTATAGCTTGACAGTAAATAGACAAGCATTAATTTTTTAGTTTTATGGCCTTATGAGAAAATATCAGTTTGGTCTTTGTATTAATAACCACTGGTTCTTCACATTCATAGATAATGTTAAACAATTGAAAAATGTTGTCAAGGACACCCACTTTTTAAATTAGAGCTCTAGGGCTCACCAACATCAAGGTCATTAGAGTCCTTAACACCCACTTTCAAATCAAAAGTTCAGTACTCATTAACTCAAAAACTCATTAAATATAATAAGGATTATGGCTTAGTTTGGCTTAAATAAAATAATTCTTCTTAACTTAATTTAAGATTTTGAAACTTGATGGTCAACATAGTGACTTAAATTTGCAAGGGAAAGAGAGGGTTGAATCCCTCTCCTCCACAAAGTATAAATTATTGAATCCAATGAAACATTTTATGTTGTCTCAAACATAGTAATAACTGTTAACATCTCTTACCATCCCAGCAAGAGCTCTCCCTCAAAAGCAGTAAAGTTGGCACGACAACATGGATAATGAAAAAATTTTCAACATTCTTAAGAGCAAACATTGATCCACTACCTTGATGGCTTCTTTCAGTTTCCTGGGCTCCTGGATCAAACCAGAGGCATTGTGAATGTCTATTCTCATGCGGCTGAGTGTATAATTGTTTTTCTTATTTTCACCTTGTTCTTTTTTCAGTTCATTATGTGTTGCTTTTAGCTTTTCACTAAGTTCTTGAGTCTGAAGCTCAAGACTAGTATTTATTTTTTGCAAGCCTTCTAGTTCTTCTTCCATCTAAAACAATTTTAAGTTCATTCCATATAAATACAAATTCATAAAGTAGTCTTCTTGAACTTTATTTCTAGTCATAACTCCTACCTCTGCCATTTGTTGTTTTTGTTCTCTTATTTCTCTCTCCTTTGGTTCAATCTGATTTTTAAGCTCTTTTATTTTGTAATTCAAGACAAATTTGTATTTCTCAAGTTCTTGATTTTTCCTCTTTAACTCGTAAATTCTACTTTCCTGGAAATAAATGAATTTTAACATGAAACATTGAAATGTATGTCTTGAAATTATCAATAAAATTTTATTTTACATTATTTTCTGCTGGTCTACAATATTTAAATATAATTTACTATATTTATTGTAGGCACATCAAAAATAAATTTTAACAAAATTTAAATTTTAAAAATTATTGAACCCTACATTTATTTGGTATAAAGAATTAATTTGTATTATCTACTAATTGGTTAGGTATGGTGTGAAAGGGAAATAAAAACTGACTACAAGCCTTTGTAATCTTCTAAGATATCAGTTATAGAAATGGATGCACGGCCATTATGTACGAACATGTCTAAAAGGGAAAACTTACCTTCTCTTGAATTGTTCCATCTCTCTCTTGGATCTCTTTTTTGAGATCAGAGATATCTCTTTCAAGGTTACTGATGATTTTTAAGAACCTTTGGTGTTCTTGCTGTAGTGTGTATATTTGGTGTTTGAATTCTTCTACTTCTTTCTGAGAACTGGAAAGAATAATTAAATATATTCACAACATTCTTGTGTTCTTAGGTTTTTTTCTAATTCTAAACATCAAAATTATTTTCTCCTAAAATATTTCTATTTGTAGGAGCGGAATATATAATACTGTGATAACTTTAGATCAGGGGAAAAGAAGTGGTGTACAGTTGTGGAAGGTGAATGGGTATTGTAGTGGTTAACACCCCTGCGATCAAAGCAGGAGTCCTGGGTTCAATTCCCGGCTCGTCGCTGTTTTCACCTAACTGAAAGTTACCACATATTTTCTTCACATAGAAATATGTGCATACATAATACTGCACTTATTTATGTTTTAATTTCTTTTGTCATTTCTGTTAAATTTCTAAGAACATAACTGCATACTCACTTATTTATTATGGCTTCTCAGAGACAGATTAAGGGGATGGGGACAATTTGGGGCTCAAGAAACCCCAATAAAAAGTGAAAATATTTTTTTTCTTGTAATATGTAAACAAATAAATGATAATTGACTTATTATTTGCTTTGGGTAGTAAAAATATATTTTTACAGAATTGTTAATTGTCTTAAAAGTTTACCATTTTACAGCAAACTTTCCAAATTTTCCATATTCTTAGATTCTCCCTAGATCTAAATTCTGCCCGAAATAAAATCCTGGATCAACCAAATTTAGTTCTATGAATTTTTCCTTGCATACTTATTGCCTCTTAGGTATAAAGAAAAATAATTGTGAATATACCTAATATAAAGTAACTGATGAGTAAGAAATGATATTTAGTCAATAAAGTGGGAAAAGAAAATATTTTACAGTTGAATACTTCATGTGTTCACTTTCTTAAAATAATAAAATGGAAAGAAAAATTGGTAATAACTATGAAAAATCAAAATAAAAGAGGGAGAACTTCAAATAATTTTATTTGAAATTCATGAGATGGTCTCATGAATTCAATAACTCCACCAATACAATGAGAATAAAAAATCTTGGCATCTTACTCTGTAACACAATTGTGCCTCTAAATTGATCTACTACTCTTGCATATTTTATTCACTGATGCCAAAAGATTTCTTCCTACTTTCTCTAAAAAACACCATAGTGCTCTCTTGATTTCTTCAAATTGAGTTAAATCGTTAAAGTCAATAAAATTATAAACATTATGTTTCAAAAATATAGATTTCAGAAAATTTCATATTTAATTTATCGTTATTTATTAAAGACTAAATTAATAAAATTTACTCCAGAATAATTTGAAGTTCATCATGTTAAATATATAATATTGCTTGTAATTTTAAGTTGTAATGAACAAATATATTCCTAAAATTCAAAATGCCAAAATAGTAAATACTCTCATGCAAAATGTAAGAAATAAAAAAGTTTGTTAGTGTTTATTTAATATGATTTTTCTCAGAAATTAACCAAAAAAAGACATGAAAGAAAAATGATTTTTTAATGTTGATAATAATGAGTCAGAAAGTACCTGACATAATAAATGAAGAGTTTCTGGAACTCAGTAACATTTTGAAATTTTTTTGGCTGCTTGACATTGTTATGGTCAACTGGTTGATTAATGAGATTCTGTCCAGTAGATGTAGTAATTGATTTTAATGAATGTTCACAATGAAAAGCATGGGACTTGGACTGGAATCCCCAAGATCAGTCTGTCGATAATAGGTGATGATACAGGTAAAGCATGTTTTATGGGAAATGTTTTGAGAAGTTTTACTTTCAAGTGTTGAAATATTATTTAATAGTTTTTATATTAATTATAATTTTAAAATTTGATAAATATATTTTCATTTAATGATTTCTATCAAAGTTCATGATAGTCTATTCTACCATAAAAATACAATCCTGTCAGATTAAAATTTAAGAAGAGCTGACAAAATCATACATATATTTAAAACCTTATGAATTTCTTCTTCATGACTCCTGTTTCCCCTCTCAGTTGTACAATTGTTTCCTTTTCCTCTTTTAACTGTTCTTCGTATCGAGTTTTCAGCTCCACAATTTCTCTGTCAGCATCATCTTCTATTTGTCTCTTAATTTCTTCATGCTCTTTAACCCGAGCTGAAGCCTCTTCATGCAACTGTGCTCACAAACCATTCTTTTGAAATTTTTAAAATAATAATCTTCATAAAATTCAAATGAAATAAATATACTTTTTAAACTTAAATTAATCACAAATCACAGTGAACAATTCAAAACAATTATAAAACAACTTAATGACCTAAAACACGTGTGCCATAGGTTCCCATAAACTTATTTTTTGAAGATATACACTAGGTCCAAAACTTACTTCTCCTAGAATAGCATTGAAGTTTCTGAATTACTGATATATGAACTATTTTTAATTATGATGTATTAATTGAAACATTTATTGTTCATATTGTAAATGTAATAATAATATAATTAATTATATTCTCATTATGTTTATTATTTTCTCCTCTTTTAAAACTAATGTAATTTTAATTTTATGTAAGTGCAAGGAATAGAAAATAATTTTTCTTCTTTCCCTTTAATTTGGCAATTAATAATCATTCTATTTGATAAATACTTTTTGATATAATGAAAATAATATTTACCTCTTCAATAGTTAAATTCTTTTCATGTAATTGTTCTTCATAATGGTGAGTTAAGTCTTGAATTGCTTGTTTTTTTGATTCTGCCAAGTCTTCTAATTGTCTGTAATAGAGCAATTTGTAAAAATTGCTGTAATTATGTTTTCAATGAATATCAAAAAGAAACTTGTCATGAATGTGAACTTGCTTGAGGAAATTGCGTCGAAGTTCAAACAGTCTCTCATCTAGTGCTGAAAATTTGTCATATTCCACTATTAATTTTGCATTGAAACTAGTTTCAAGGTTCTGTATGGCATTTTCTTGATTTTCTTTCATTTTTGCTATATCAGCATTTATATTGTTTATCTCTTCTGTGTGCTCAAGCTCCATTTCCTAGAAACAAAAAAATTGGTCAATTTGGCAATGTTGCGGATGGCAATGAAGTCTCCTTATGGAGGATGTATAAAAAGAACAGCCATAAAATTGATAATCTAAGTTGATATTGCTGTTTTTCTATTTATTTTATCTAAAAATATGAGATTTAATATTTTTTCATATACATAATAATGAATTTAGATTAAATAAAAGAAATTTATACAGACATTAATAGCAAGTTCTTAACACTGATTACAAATGAAACATACTAAAATAAAAGAAAAAATTATATTTCTATACAAGTTATGACTTGAATTTTTGTTTCTATCAGTCTAGTAACCTTATGAAATCAGGATGATACCCAATCCAGAGTTCAGAATATACTCTTCTGGGAAAACTTGAGTTTGAGAGACTCAAAGGATGAAGTCCCTGTTAGTTTTCATTGTATGATTTTTGGCTTCACTAAAATTTAAAAAAAAGGAAGTACCTCCCTTTTGGACCAGTGGAAAGAGAGATTTGTTATCTTTATAGTACTTTTGTTTTACCTGTGTTTCTGTACCTTGAGCTTGCAATAGAAATTAAACTGAAACAAGTTTACTGTCACTATTATGATATGTTTATGTTATGTTATATGTTACATTACATGATACTATTAAGTAAGTCATCTATTCTAAACTGACCTATTTCAACACATCTCTCTCCTACCTTTCCTATATTTTAGCATCAAGGGCAACATTCAACATTTGTCAGTTCTTGACTTGAAGTGAAAATGTAACAATGTGGAAGTGATAATACCCTTCTGCCAAAACTGTCAGTGTGGGTTTTTGCTTTTGTGAAGTATTTTTTGTGTTAATTAATTTTTCACCCAAAATTTCACAGATCAACTCAGTGCGGATGTTGGTTAAAAAGGGTTCTCTCTTTGTAAAGACATATAGAGGTCATTTATATAAGAAGAAAATAATCAGAAAAATAATATCTACCTCATTCTTATCTTTCAGCTCTTTTATGGCTTGACTATAGGCCTCATGAATTTCAGCAGTTTTATCATCATGTCCTGATTCTAATTGTTGCATTTGATAAGTGTGTTCCATCACAAGTTCTTGCATGCGTGACTTGAGGTCTTTGATTGCGTTTATTTTGTCCTCTAGTTCATCTCGAGCTATTAGAATGTCACTGGAATAAGCAAAATCTTTGTCCATTTTGACTGTTTTTCCTTCTGTATTTGTCAGTCGCCATAGACAAATACTTCCATCTTCCGAACAGGTAATGAGAAGAAGATCATCAGCGCTTAATAACATCTGAAAATTAGGAGTAATTGTTTCAGTTCAATAGTAATTTTAACTGCTATGGTTTTAAGCTATAGGTCAAGGGTACAATAAAACTGTCATTTTGGGAGCTCTAGTGTTGGAGTAGTAGATCTGGAAAGTCTTTAACATTTCTGAATCTTGCGTGTGATAGCTGAATATTTACTCAATGTTCCAGACTTAAGTGCAAAACCATTTGTTTTTCTTGTTCAGCATCATTGCCAATCCGACATCTTTCCTTCCCAATTCTTTCTCTCAAATTAGGGTTAGGTGGAGGAGGAAGCCAGAGACCTAAGCCTTGCCCTAACACAAGACATGACAAATTTAAAAATAAAAAATTTTTGAGAACTTTTATTAGATCTAAAAATTAAAATACTTAAGAATAAAAACTCTCAAGGATTTTATTCTAATCTTCTTTACTTTTCACAACTAGAGTAATTTATGCTCAGGAGGAAAAATAGATTTTTACAACAATCACAGAAAGAGACAAAAATTATTTTGATTTTTTTTTTCTTTTTCTTTCATAATATATACATTATTTTTTTTACATTCTGATAGACAGACTAAAAAAGTTAAAAGAAATCTGTGACTTATTAAGGAGATATTACAATATAGGGGTCATGAGGCTAAAGAGGGAAGCACAAGTACAAAACTCTGTCATACAAAAAATGAGAAAAAGTACAAGTGAGGAGAAAAAATACAATAAGTGGTAAAAGTACAATTAGATGAGAAAAGTCAAAATATGTGCTCACTAGTAGAAGAATCCAATAATAAGAGTAATTGATAAAATAATTAAGGACTACTGTATTATATCAAAACAGTGACAACTTTACAGAATAAAGGGAGCAGAAACCTATCTCAAAGAACAGAGATAGGGAGTCAGCTTTCAAAATATCTGAATAAGAGGTAAATAGTATTATAAAAAATCTTAAAAATAAAAAGTGAAGATGTCTCTCAAAAAAATATTTTGATTTTGTACTCGGTTATTAACTGAATTTAGTTTATGATTGGAATTTAGGTGATAGAGAGTGTTTTTGGTATGAATTAAAAAAAATAGAATTGAGTGAATAATATTCTACCCATGATCATAGGTAAAACCATTTGAATTCCTTGTTTGCTACTTTGTAAAGATATCAAATGGGATGTCTTACTGCAGTCACAGGTTTATTGTGCATGTGGTATTCATGAAAATCATGTTCATGAGATAAGGGAAACTTCACAGAGATAACAGTGCCATTTCCTCCTGTCACAAAAAGCATTAGATCAGATCGTGATAGAACCAGATGAGTTAGACCTTCCTTCAGAATAAAGTTTCTCTTCACGATCTAGAAACAAATATTTTAGAGATCAATATTAAAACATGACTGTTGCTATATCTAAAAAGTGTTATGAAATAGTTTATATTTAATTTGACAAAATGTGTAAATCACTGCTACACTTATGTAAACCTCAGCCTAGATTGATGTACCTGCCTAAACAACAAATGCTGAGTGGACAGGTTCATTAACAAATCAAAATCAGTCACAATGAATGATATGTCAATACTGTCCACTGGAAAAGTGATATCAGTATTTTTCAATTTTGTCAAATAATTAATAAATGTATGATACAAATTTTCATTAAAGGAATCATAAGTAAAAATGATGAAAATTGAGTGAACCATGCATTTGCTGGTCTGGCTCTACCCAGTAATAAAAAAACCTTCTCTTAAAATTTTTATTGTCCAAATGTTTATAATTAATATTAACCATTTAGTGAATAACTTACTCAAAATAAAAATTAAGTAATTCAAATATTATTTTGTCATAGTTAATAAACTATCTCTATAACCTATTATAATTTCCATTAAACAAACGTGTAATAATGTGTTTTATCTGTTTTACATGATCCTTACATCTTAGATTTTTAAAAATTATTAGCTGCTACATAATATTATAAATGATAAAACATTTTTACTTTCCTCTAATCAAATAAACCATTAATAATCCTCATCTTACCTGTGAATCACATATTTGTATAACAGATCCATCATTTGATACAGCATATGCATTTTTGCCATCAGAGGTTGAATTAACAGATGCAAATTGACATTGTTTTTCTATAACTTCTCCCACTCTCTTTCCTAAATATGTGTCCCATTCATAAACAGCTCCTTCTAATCCACATGACAGGAGTTTGGAATCTTTGTTGTTCCATGATATAGAAGTAACCTACAAACAAACAAAAACATAAAATAGGTCTAGGTGGAAATGGTGGAAGGTGAATGGATGGTGTAGTGGTTTACACCGCTGCGATCAAGGCAAGATTCCCAGGTTCGATTGCACCATTTTCATCTGACTGAAAGTTATCAAAAACAAATAACCTTTTTAGCAATTCTCAGGATCGCCGAGAGGATTTAGGGAGCCTGGGGTAGATTATGATTTGGAACCCCCTTCCTCCAACTCTTTGATACTTCTGTAATATACACACTTTGTTCATTTATCATACTTAGCTTATAAAATAGGCATTAAATTATTTTATGTATATAGGAAACAGTATATTTTAATAAGATACAGATTATATATCACATGAACAAATCTAAAAATTTTTAGCTATGGTATTTTAACAACTACTAATAGTAATTTATCAACAATTATTTATTGACAGTTAAACAGCAAAAATAGTATTTCATAGTGGAGTGCTCATGGTGAGAACAACACAATAACATGGTGAGAACAACAAACAAACCTTTCAATTTGTATTAATTTGATATTAAAAAATGTTATTCATTTCTTATCATTGGAAGTTCCCATGAGATCCCATTTTTTTGAGACATGGGGTACAACGTACCCTCCGATTTTGGGAACTCTGACAATTCACACTCAACAATAGCTGATATAATAATGGCACTAACAATTTTAAAAATTATGTTATACTTACTCTTCCATTATGTCCTCTTAAGGAAAGCATTAGTTCATGTGTAACTGAGGAATATATCTGTATAACACTGAAATCTACTGCAGCAAATAAATGTCCATTTTTACTGAAAGAACACACTTTACACGCTCTTATGGAGAACTCTTTGATTGCTTTAATATCATCAATGAGAAGCTCCATGTATCTTAGTTTGTCAGAAAATCCAACAACTGCAAAGAGACCTGAGCAAAAAATTGAAATCAAAATAAATATGAAAAATTTTGGGGTAAAATCATTTGAAAACTATGTATGTCCACATTGAAGTGAAATTCAAATGAATGGTGAAATAACTAAGAATTTTCTAATGCAAAAGGAGTTGAAAACTGGACAGTATCTAACTACTTTTCTCTGTAAATAAAAGCAAAGGATCCTTCACCTCCATTCTGATAAATCTGCCCAAAGGAAAACCAGAAATAATCCCATGGTCCTGGAAGGGACTATAATAATAATAAAGTTATTGTCATAAATGCAGTTGCAAACTGCTTATGACCATGTGGGGGATAATTAACTAAGTTACTCTCCAGAAACAAGCAAGGGATCATCTCATCAATTCCAATCAAGGGCCCAAGGATAGTGGTGTTTAATATTTATAAAAGATATTATTCAATAAATACATAGAGTTATCCATTTATTATTATTTTATATTTTATTATTATTCCAAAATGAATTATTTTAAAATATTATAGGCCGTAAAAATTCAAGAAAAATAAAAATAAAATCAGTAATGACATTCCCACCTATGGAAAATCTGCTACCACCCAGAGGAATACCAGAGATAAACCCGGGCCAAGATGAGGCTACAGAGATAATGTACACAATTGTACCAAAGTTGTGTATATAGAAATAAACTATTAAAAACAACAAGGAGCTAAAACAACATGAAAATGGAAATTAATCTGTATCTAGAGGCCTATAACAATGGCATGATAGAGTCCAAGAGGAATAAACACCTACTTCATCTGAAATCATATTGAAAACAATATTGGAAGATTGAAACACTCATTAACTTCTGTTACTAAAATCAGTAAATTCTTTAACACTATAGAAACAATAGTGCATTAGAAAGCTTTTAACTGAGAATTTCAAGAGATTCAATTTACTTATATCTTTTATATTTTTGGGAAGTATGTTATACAAAATTATTCCTGAATGATGTGGACCTTTTTGGCAAAGAGTGGTTGACATGCCAGGATATACTGCACAAAACCGAGCCAAAATTGTGCACAGATAAAAGTTAACTCTTATAAATAATAATTAATGTAAGAAACAAGCAATAAAATAATTTTTGTATTTTCATGAATTAGTATTAAATACTACATAAAGTACACAGGAATTAAAAAACTTATTGTGTGAATTCACATTATCATCCTGCACTTAAAATAATTATTTGTGTTGCAATCAATGATTAGTTTGTTATCAATGTTTGTCAATCAAATGAACAAAAGCATAGGCATGCACATGGGTATGGCAGTTATGGCAACTGTCATACCAAACAAATTATATGGCCCTAAGGCACCCTTGAGGTAGTTCATCTCATTCAATATTTTTCCTTATGATTTCCATATTTTTAAGGTAAAACATTATTTTGTCCTACACGTGAAAAAGTCAATTTTGTCCTTTGCAGTTCTATGTGAAATAAACCTTTATTCTAGTTCTAGGGTGTGAGGTTAGTTCACTCCCGAGAATGCACAGGTATATTTTACGCATGTCAAAGGGCACTAATGCTTTGGCTGTTCTCGTGAGCATCTTTCTAGCAGGCAGCAGAAAACTCGATGCCCCTCAGTTTATGAGAGGTGTCTCAAAAATGGATTTGAAAAGGTGGGGTTCAATTAGCAAAATATTTTGATAGCAATTGAAAGTGGAGATGTTACAGATAAACTTGCGGAAATGATTCCAGAAAGAATTAAAGAGCAAATTTTAATTATGATTTTTCAACTTGTTCCTTAAAACAATTTAATAATACCACTTACATTCTAGATTCAATAGTAAAACTATGAAATGTTTTTAATAATAATTGCATATATACTTTCAGATACAATAATATAAAGATAATAATCTTCTTGTTTTTTTGTTTATGTTTTCCTTACCACCCCTGTTTATGGCACACCTATCTGCCATACCAAACAATTCTCCCTGTGTACACCTATGAACGAAGGTGTTTTTAAGTAGTGATTTATTAAAAAGGAAAACCTACATAATTTTTAAGAAAATAAAATATGTTTAAAACAATAATTAAAAGATGTAGTTAAAATCAATTAACTTATTGCCATCCACATAGTCACATGCAGTTTTTGACTGTTTTTTTGGCAATTAATTATTTATTTATGAGAGAAAGTATTTATTAAAATAATTATATTCCTAAAAATGTTATAGAGGTAATGGTGGATTAAAATCCAAGGATTAAAATCTTGCATTTTTCTTTGGTACTGAATTATATGGAAGGTTTTCCTGTTTACAAGTTTATGTTCAAGGGTTTATTACCGAACATCTTATACAGAAAGGGCTTTACCTGTTGGATGAAGACAGGCACTGAAAATATCTTCCAGGTACCATTTGGTCAGCTCCAAGTGTTCTGTGTCATAATTCCATACTCTAATAGTATGATCAGTTTGACCACATGTCATGAATATTTGTTTCCAAGGACATAGTGCCAAGGCTATTATGTTGCCTTGATGTAACCGTTCTCCTAGAGGACTGAATAAAATTTCAGCTTGCTAAACAAAATACAAACATATTTATAAAATACTTATTTATGTTATTCTCAATGAGTGCTAAATATATGTCAGCTCAAATAATTTATAAGACTTAGCAAGTCTCTTGGTTACGGTGATTATAAAAGAAATGAATTTAATTTGTACTATCTCATCTTAAAAATACCAGTACAAAATGTCTGTACAACCGAACTCTGTACTGTTAATAATAATGCTCTGAAATTCATGCAAGTAATTTTAATTGAGAGAAAAATATTTAGATAATTTTGTTTCTGTATTCTGATGTTATTCTTTTGGTCTTTGAAAATTTTGACTTTTCAACTTTAGAATTGGTATGTTTGAGAAAATAAAATGAATATTTAAATCCATTTCTTTTGTTGTATCATTTCATGGTGAATAGTAAAGGGTTTCATGAAATACTTTAAGATATCAATATTTAAATTTGTTACCTCATTTAGATCAGGGCCCCATAGCTGTACATTATATAGCTGTGATCTGCGAGTTTCTGCCAGTAAATATGTTGCACTAGTACTCACTGACAGACCAACTATCTGATTTTCTATCCCTGATGATTCACTATCTTGATCACCTACACCAACGTCCTCCTCAGGACAAAATTCCAACTTGAAGACATTTCTTTTAACAAATTTATGGTTGCTTTCTTTCTCAAATAAGAATACAGTTACACCTCCTATTATAAATGCAAATCCTTTGGTGAAACTAATCAATTCTTGTATTTCACAGTTTTCATCTATCTCGTCTGACTGATTAAAATTAAAATCTTCCTCATCACCGGAAGATGGTCGTGCCCTAAAAAAGTTATTCACAATTCATTTAAATTGTTTCTTCAAATCATCTACAGTTGAATTCAAGAAAGTATTACTCTATAAATTCTTATTAAAAGTCAAGAACAAACTACTCACTCAAACTCCTTGGACTTGAAGTCAATAACTTGGAGATCTATAGCTTTCAGTACAGCCTTAAGTTCTCCAAATTCTATGAGCAGAAGACGGCCATCACGAGTTCCTACCAAAACTCTGTCGATACCCAACCAACAAGTACATGTTATAGGATAAATATCAGATTTTGAAAATCCATAAGGTCTCCACACATTCTCTGCTAATCCCATGAGGCGAAAGAGTCCAGGCCCAACCACACACACAATTGTGGCATCTGTTGGGTTAGGTACCACCTGATTTGTGATATTCAAGAAAGATATACAAATTCAAAGGACCACATACACATTTACAATTTTTTTTGTCTCTTATAGAGCATATTCATAAAGTCAAACAGGAATATCAAAGTTTTTGGGTTATTTTAACTTCTTTCTGCAATCCATTTCTTCTGAAATGAGATCCATTGATGAATATATTTCCTTGAGTGATTATATATGAAGATAGATTACACATAAAAATGCTTGATAAAATAGATGACTCTTATTAGATGTAATGTAATGCACAAAGAGTAAGAAATATTTTGTTATCAAAAATTTAATTGGAATTATAATGGGTGATTGCATTTTGTCACTAAGTGGTCCAAGCCCTTTTTTCTTGCCTAATCTTAATGTATCCTAATGAGTATCCTACATGTTATGGAATATGTTGTTTTACATGTTCAGCAGGTATATAAAAATACGTTGAAAGTTCAACATGAGAAAATTAAACAATGACTTACACTTATTGACATGTGGTTTTTTAGATATTGATTTTGATTATAAAAGATATGATATTGATTTTTAAAATGCAACCATGCTTAAGTTTTCATATTTTAAATAAATAAATATATTAAGTATTTTGGAAAATATTAGAGTTAATTGTTTCTTGCAATATTTCATGTGTAATGCAACTTCCATAGATCCTATGAAAAATATGATTTGGTTATACGAATCTTCGAACACGTTCAATGCTATAAATTTTTTTTATAAACATATTTTTGGAATGTTATTAGCAACATGATATTTCCAGCAAATAAAATAAGATATAACTTAAAGCAAAGAGTTATGAACTATATAATTGCTTAGAATCTACCACCTTCATCTTCCTACATTTTATGTTAGCATCCTTTTATTACATTTGTTTGATCTAAATTTTTGCCAAAGATGTTTTCAATAGTATTTATTGCTAGTCTGAACAAACAAAATGATTTATAATCATGTGTATTATTTTCATAGTGAATTGAAATGTAAAGCATTTTGTTTGTATGATCGCTGAGAAGCTGCTGGTGTTGTTTGTGCCAGGGACCAACCATGACTACTCTTATAGTTTCAAACTTCAGTTCTGCAAATTCTAGCGGTGGACGATGGCCATCACCAGATGGCCATCCTCCTACAGAGGGATGCTCTTAATAAGATACTTTTGGAAACTGTTATATTTCAAAATTCTACTGAAAGCTGTTTCTGGGGAGAGGAAACTAGGAGAGATGCTTTTTTTATACTTAAGATTGACTTAAATTTCAATCTTGTGGTTTAATAACATAACAAATAAATTATTTAACCATAAATTGGTAACTCCATCTCAACTATGGTTTAATTAAATAGTTGATGTATTTTACAGAATCATCAATTACACTTAAATTTACCTGATATACAGGTCCGGGATTTTGTGGGTTATTAGCTTTTACAGTTGATTCAATTTTTCCTTTCTCCCACACATAACTAACAATGATCCAGTCAGGATCTCCCATAATGGCCATTAGTAATCTGCTGTCGTGGGTAAAGTTCATATCTTGAAATTCCTCAGCTTGCATTTCAGGAGGAACTTGTAGAACTTTTTTCCGCTTTTGTGAAGAGAACTCATACATAGAAATAAGTGGTTTCTCTCCCTTTTCAGCAATAGCTACATATTTCCTTTAAAAAATTCAACTTTTGTAGCGTTCTTTATATAACACACAAAAAATTCATGAAATTCTAAAACAACTTACTTGTTTGGAGTAATAGCCATACAAGTTATTTCTTTGGTTTTGTCAACTAGTGGTATGTACCGCTGTCTCTTCTGTGTGTAATTGTGCATGACAATAACACCTCCTGCCAGGTATAAAACTTCAAAATCAGAAATATATTGGGCTCCTTTCCGAATACCCGTTCGTAAGCCCAAGAAGAGCTGGGGTTGTAACCCCGGAATAGACATGATTGGTTTTGCTGAAATACAGAAATATATCAAGATAATAATAGGAATGAAGACTCAATAAAAGAAAAGTAAATTAGTTATAAACTATTTATTATTAGTGAATACATTTCGGATTAGTAAATTTTTTTGAAAGAGACCAATTTCATTAATGATGATTAATCCAACTACGTCAGTTATCTACGTAATAATTTTTAACTTAAAGGAGACATAAATAAAACATTTCGTATTGATTTGAGGCTTTCATTGCGGCAAAGATCGCGAACCGTTAATATTTTTAGGTTTGATGATCTTTCAACGAGACGAAATAGTATAAAAAATAACAAATCATATACAAATCTCTAACACGTATTAATGGCATCAGAGGTGCGGCCAAGTGATTTTTAAAGGTCCCCTATATTCACGCCACATACAAATGTATTTTTGATTACGTAAAAAATCTTATTTCGTCACTTTTAATGACAAACTCCTCTATAACTTATTTCGTTGTAATAAAGAATTATACTTAACTTCAAATTCATGTCATTACAATATTTTTGTAGACCAATTTGAAGGTTTCTTTTATTTTGAAACCCGGAACCACTGTGCATTAGATGCTTTTTCCACGGACCGCCCCCCACACCTCCACTTAAGTATGGTTTTCCTTTACCCATTAATTTATTTATTAAACCATAATACCTTTTACTGTTTTTGAAATTAGGTAAATTCCCTGTTAGGAAATGAGTCATTTTGTAAGCAAAGGAAAATGTACGAACCAATTATCGTGAAATTTACGGTAATTTGAGATCGAGATACTTCTTATAACATTCTCTTTGAATCATTCTTGATTCGGTACATTAAAATAAATGACTCAATCTCTCTATCTTGATGAAAATATTTTCATTTTTTGCGAGGGTTCATCAATAAACGATGTAGTAAATATAGGAGATAAAATTTCATGTTTCAATAGTCCATTAAAATCTAATTTTCGAATCCCCATACAGAAGAAAAGAATTTTATACTCACTTAGATACAGCGGGATTCACAAGACGAAAACACAGATTCCTCTGAAGTTACAGACGACAACCAGTTATTAGCAATATCAATAAATGTGTTGCTTAGCAACTAAAGAAACGGGAGGAGGGCTTTCTCTTGTTCTGGTGCCGGTTTCTTGCTGAGACACCACTTGTCACGAACGATCGCATTAAATACTTTTTTTCCACTGATCATCAAACTGGTTTTCTAATATTCACCTTAATCACTTCATTAATATTAAACATCCACCTTTTATCAGTTGGTAAAAGTAATGTTTCACAGACCTCTTCAATTTTCATTGTGTTTGAAACGTTTTTAAAAATCTACGGAATGCACAATCAGGGCAGTTCCAAGCCGTTTTACCGCACCAAACAAATAATTTTGTGCACCCCTGCCTATTCACACATTCTGAGAAACCTTCGAAACTCCGCGCTTCAGACGCTTACAGCAGTGACATATTTTTGAGAGCGGCAACATTTTCAAATCGTAAAAAATATAGTTTTCGATTCAAATGAATTTTAACGTTTATAATCGACTTGAAGTAATATGGTACACCCAAAGATTATCTCGAGGTGATATAAAATAAATAAATAAACTTTATTGCCAAAAAAGCAGTAGCAAACTGCGTATGACCGCATGGGGGATAATAAATTAAGCTATTTTCCGGAAACAAGCAAGGGACCATCCTATCAATTACGATCAAGGGCAGTGGCGTATTTAATATTTGTAAAAATATATTTTTTTAATAAATATGTTCTATTATCCATTTATTATTCCAAAATGAATTGTAGATATTTTGTGCAGTAAAAATTTGAGATCAATAAAACAAAAGTATTAATGACATTCCCGCTCATGGAAAATCCACCTCTACCTGAAGGAAAACCGGAGAAAAACACGGGCCAGGAGTTGATTATATTTTTTCGAGAACATTACAAAAAAACAACACACATTTAGAACACAAACTTTTTCGTTACTTTCTTTTGGGGCCCCCAAAATCTTGCGCCCCTAGAAGGCTTTGAATGAATGTGACCGAATATGTTTGGAGAATGGATTGGAAGTAAGTGAAACGAAGACAAGAATAATGTGGTTTGGACATGCAGTGCAAAACAGGCGAAATATGCAAATAAAAATGAGAGAAAAGAGGATTGAGATAGTGCGAACCATACTTTATTTAGGGGTACAGCTAGATGAAAAACTGCTCTTTACAACGCACTTGGCGTATGTTACAAGTAGGATAAAGGAAAATATTATACTGCATGGTGAGAGTTGGAATCATGGACTATAATATCAACAGGCATGACGTTAAATTATTGTATATAGGGGCATTGCGACAAGCATTGACTTATGAATGTGCGATTTGAGGACATCGTGTTATATGGCAGCAATGTGAAAGAAAGATAAGTTCAATAGAGCGACAAGTCTTACTCCATGTGACAAGATGTTATAAGACAGTTTCAACAGATGCGTTGCAGGTGCTTGCTGGGATTTTACCCATATATTTGCATACTCAGAAAATAAAATATCGACATCTATTAAAGAAACACAGGGAGATAACTAAATGGAGAACGACTAACTAAGGATGATAAAATGGCACACGACGGTTAACAGAGCATTTAACGGAGGGATGGCAGACGAGTTGGGAAGCAAAGCTTGAAAGGAAGACAGACATACAGTTATATAGACAAGATTACTTTTTTGCAAAAGATTAGACGTTGGTTTAGGCTAAGTCGACTAATATTGGCATACCTTACTCGACATGGTAACTACCTACGGAGGATCCGAAAGGATGTTGTACCTGATTGTGATTGTGATGAGAATGAAAAGACACCAGTGCACATTTTGTGGGATTATGTAATCTTTGGGTCAGAGCATGCACAGTATATGAAAAAGTATGGACAGAGATATTTTGAATTTAAAGACTCTTCGACAACTGATTAACAAAGAATGGAAATACAACATACTGGAAGAGTATATCACATTTATTGGACTTTTGCGAATGGCTTTGCAGTGGGATTATAGGGAGAAATAACATGACATCAAAGATACGCACGTCTCCTCATGGCGGGGACGGTACATGCGCTATGTGGTCAATTTGTGATGTAAATTACTTACAATGTTAAAAGAAAACAGAACCTGTATTGCGATTGCTATAGAGACGGTGACCTAATGGTCAGGAAATAAAATGAAAATTAAAAACAAAAAATGCTTCATTGATATGGAGCATTGTACTATATTGCTGCTCCAGAATCTGAACTCAAGGTTGTGAAACATTCCGCCATAGATAAGATACAATGTTACACGTGATATAGTAATATATGATTCAAGGATGGCTTTATTGTCTTCACCAAAGATTGAAAAATTGCCCCTCTAGTAGTCAACCTACCGTTAACTTCTCTTGACAATATTCTTATAGGGTAGCGTGGTACATGCGGGACAAAGATACAATTGGTCGTTGTGAGTTTGTGATATTAATCTCCCTTTTCACTATATTTTCTTCATGTGCAAAGATATCTCTGTTAATGATGTTATGTTTATACAAATTAATGATATGTTAAACGAAAGTGGGAGACAGCATCAGGGGTCGAATCCAGGACCTCCAGTTTTTCTCGCAGACTTGCTAACCACTACACTATCCCTTTACTCTGTTGTTAACTGGAATACCTCATTGGTATTCACATATGGGACGGTTAATGAGACAGGTGTATTTTCCATATATTCGATGTAATAATTAGTATTGATTTCAGAGTGTCTCAGCACCTTCCTTTTCAAAATGTTTAATAATCACACAATCTTTAGTACGTTTTATTTTGCTTTCCAAAGATGTGCTAAGTTCTGCTTTTGCTTCATGAGGTGATTGGGAATGGTTGGTTTATTGGGCCGCCGCTGGATGGGGCAAAAATCCATACACCAATGTACAAATGCTAACCCTTGCCCTACTAACAACTACAGACTGCCCCTTCTCCGCTGTATTTTCCTTTCTTTTTCTCCTATCGTTTCAAATGTAAAATATATTATTAATAAACTTTTCAAGTATTTATAGATACAGACATCCATGCAACATATCTACCTAATCGACATATATTTTGCTTCATAACAGAAATAATTCCTTATTGTACGTGTAATGTCAACAATTAAATTATGAAACTGATTCATGTAAATGTTTCGTTTTATTTTTTAATTACAGGCGCGAAAGAAACTACCATCATCCCACTGAGGCCCGTCTAAAAGAAGTCCAAGTCGATCAGTCGTATACATCCGAAGGATACATCCTGCTCCATATTCTTTCAAAATCACCGAACTCTTCGGGGGACCATAAATTCTGCTTCCGATAAAAAGTTTGTCAATTTATAAATCAAAAGTTAAAAGTATTTCTTCCTTATTAGTGGTTAATACAGATAAAACTTACTTCTCATTTACTGTAGACCGTTTGCGTAATATTTCTTCACTCTGTTCAGCACGGTAGAGCCCTGTTATGTAATGTGCAGATTTTTTTGCAGTGAAGATTTACATAAGTACGCGGTATTGCGCAATAGTTCTAAACATTCAATTTGAATGAAAGTATTCAAGGGATTTTTAATGAACGACTTCATTCATATACCCGTTCCCCTCTTCCGAGGCGTTGACAGGTGTTCCGAAATTTGAAAGTGAAAACGTGGTCATCCTTGTCATGTTAGACGATTAAAGGTGAGCATTTTAAGCAGGGCTCGGATTTTGCAAGTTTTGATTATTGTTTCCCCTGTCTTTCTGTGATTTTGAGGAAACTATTTCTAGCATTTTTAACCTTGTGGGAACATTTGAATTTTAATAGTGCATATAAATGCATATTTTGAAGATTTTTGTTCGCACATAAATGCATGTTTTTGAAAAATTTTGTACTAACTTCATAATTTCCGAGTTAAATATCTGTAATCAGTCAGAATTTTCATGTTTATTATTTAATTGTGCTTTACGAACGAGCTAAGTAGTATTATTTAACTAATCCATTGTACACTTGCACTTTTTTTAAGTAATAAGAATACATGTGTAACTTGGGGTTTTACAGTGCATATTTCGATTTTTTAGAGTAATTGGTTGGAATTTTTGTTCATATCGATCTGAGTCTTGATTATAATTAATCACTTCTCTTAATGCTACTTCTACCTCAGTCTGTCCCCAGAGGGATTTCATAGATCGAACTCTGTGCAATTGTGTTCACCCATTTCGTACAAAAAAATCTTTGGTGGTTTCTAATTTGTATAGAATCTTAAATGTGAATATAATTTATTAGAGAAGCATAAAATACTGGTGAATTATTATTACTGGTTTATTAAATATTCAGTACGTCATTCCAGCCAGAAAAATACTTCCTCAGTGTCCAGGAAAACGGTAGTTTTAGCAGTATACATTTCAGTCAAAACAAACATATTTTAATAGCTTTTTTATTTGTGTAAAATATTTCTTAAATTTTAAGTGTGTAGATCTGTATGAAAATTATCGTGAATGTGTACAGAAACATTGTTCTGTATATACAATTGTATATGTAATTTTAATTTTGGTCGAGATATTATAGATCGATTTATTAAAATATTTATTGAATTTATTCAACCTTGACTCTCCCCCTTCCGATAGGAGGTACACTGGTATTTGCAAATTGCTTGTTACGCTATCGCGAATATGATTGCGCAACTTGTGTTGGGATCCCCGCACGTGTTCAACCGACCGGCTGTGGATCGAGGCTCTGCGTTGGTAAAAAGAAGTCGACTGCTCTCTAGCTTTCATTCGAGTTCCGACCGTCGTTGCCAGCGCGGCGGCCACGCTGCTCGCCTGTCAGCTGTTTCAGCTACCTCCTAGGCTCCTTTCCAGCGTTGCTGCAGCTGGTTGTGACGTCACAACAGTCCGCCATGGCGGATTCGCCGGTTTCACGTGCTGGTACGTGTGGCAACATCTATTGCATGTGGTTATTACGGATAAATTGATGATTTTAGAGATTTTGACAATTTACCAACAGTTATGTATTTTAGACCAATGTTACATTCGTATTAATTTTTACTAATTTACTCAAATTGTACTATTAATTATTATTTGCGAAGAGTGTTGTACTACTAAATCTCAGAATATGGCTATTATTGACACATGTGAAGTAGTTTACATATTCCGAGCAGCAGCTAGACTGCTCCTGATTTTTTACCATACAGCGCCGCTTTATGCATGGGCCAGCATGACCAAGACCCGGGGTGTTAAGTATTAGAGGGCAGATAGTTTTTCTTGATTTTTTCGATGCTAGAGGTCCGGAAGCATAGGAATACATGAGCATACACGAGCATATCGATATGAGACGTGGTTTTTACAATCGAAAATAGCAACAAGAATATACGAGAGAGTAGTACATTTTAGTACTGAATTTTCAATATATTTTTCTTGACACAAAGCTCTATTTTCAGGATTTTCATTTAGGATGAAGTTTTTTTAAAGATCAGAGTAAAAAATTTATACAGTTCTACCATTCCCCCATGTACCCATCACAATTTATTAAAATCGTTGTAAAATTGTGACTTGCCCAATTGTTAATAATACTCGAGTCCTATCGTTCCTTGTGCGTCATCTTTTTAAAGCTCAAGTGGATATGAGGTCGTAGAATAGTAGTAGTAGCATGGATTGTCTTCGCTGAAAACTGAAATTGTCAGCAAATAAGTTGTAAGAAAACGACCGTGTGAGCAATAAGTGAAGTTTTGCATACAATGTAAGTTACAATAATTCAAGTGAGACCTATGCCACGATAAACAAAAGAATTAAATGTTTGGCAGATAAAAAACAGCTAGGTACACGCGACGTGAAAATTTTCGATGTTTGACTGGCTATCTTGTTCCTTCATTCTGCCAAAACATTGCACTATTTCAGTTGAGTAAATATTTTCCGAGCACAGGAAAATAACGTTTTCCAAGCATTATAAAAAATGAAAAGAAATTAAACCTCTTTTCAATAAATGCGAACTATTCTTTTTACATTTTCATAAAAGATAAGAGGAGGTAGTCATATGTAGTCATAAGTCATATGTAACAATAGATCAGTCCAATAGTGTCCCCTCCCCCCAAATAATAAGTTTTAGCCTTAAATTTGCAACGATATGCTGGTTGCTAGTGTTGTGCAATCTATTCACAGCAAGAATTACACGCTCGTGTCAACGACCATCTCTACGAACTGCTTGTTTGAGTTCAAGGACGGTGCTCCGTTGTTTTGAGAGAAACTGATTCCCATATTTAACCCGACTGACTTAAAATAATTATGACTTTTTTATAATTACTCCTCCATCGAATATATGTTATGTGTTAGAATAACAACGTAAAACATAATAAATGTTGAATTGTGAAAGGATACACAGTCGTTTTCCTGAAAATGTCCATAGAAAATTAGTTTGCCAAAATTTATTTGATAATTTGATCTTATATTTTGTGTTCTCCTATTGGTCACCGCAAAGCGGACGTGGTCTTTGAGAGTTCAAACTGTCCTTAATGTTATTTCTAATAAATAGCTTATTATTAAACATATCGGTGCTTATTTCTGTCGAAACAGATGTTTAAGCAATGTTTTTTTCACCTTAAATTTTAATCTTCTAGTCATATATTTTACATTTAAAAGAGTGTATTCGACGTATCGTTAAACATAAAATATTCATAAATAAAAAATATATTTTAAAAGCATTAGCAAATGTTATTTTTATGGCTAAGACACTAGACACGTTAGCAATTTGTAACAAGGGAATCAAAGCAAATTTTGTACCATAACGATATTTGTCATTAGTTGCATTTGATTTAAAATTCTGGCATGAGTATAACGGATAGAAATAAATAATTGAATCCAGCTACAATATAAGAAGACCAAAGGTAATAAAATTGAGCTACAAGCATATTTTTCATTTTATGTTGATTTATATAGTGCCCGTTTCCCACTTTCTTTTATGTTGATTTATATATCAAATGCAACGGTGTTATTTAGTTTGTTTTCCAAATTCATTTTAAAACAACCCCTTTAACTTCATGATCTCGACTCCATGTAACGAGGGAGACAAATTATAAGAAGACAAACATAAAAAAGCTATAAGAATTTTATTTAAAGATACATGAAGTTAATATTATTGTCCAACAAGTAAACAATTTTTTACACTCGTTTTTTCAATTAAATATCGATTATCAAACTCTCCATTGGAAATGCACCATGATCTTAAAAAATCTACTTCCGGACGTCCTTGGGACTTTATTATGTTGCAATCAATTCACAGCAACCATATTTAGAGATAAAATAATAGAGTTTTCCTAAAAGCTGCTCCATTGTTTTCCAGTTGAGGAGACTTGACCGATGAGGAGTTAGTTGAATGTACGAGAAAAGAAAAATGTTCACTGTTCCAGAAATGCCTCATAGTGATGTTCCTCGCTGAAATTTTACCAAGTTTCCTTTAGTAATGCAATGAAAGAGAATGTTACGAAAAATGCGTTTTTTTTGCGTTAGGAATAGTTTTATTATTCGATTTATAAAATGTTCAAAAACAGGGTTTTAAGCGCAGTGAGACGGTAAGGGGGCACGTACACGGGGCTAGTGAAAGCCGCTTTTCAACACCTCTTCATGTATCCGCACAGCTGAGCACATCGAAGCGAAACCTGACCAAAAGCAATTTATCCAGTAAATTTGGTGAATTATGGCGAAAAATCATTTTTAAGTGTATAAACAAATGTTATTCATGTTAAGACAATTTGTATAGAGCTTCATTTTAATTGTTTTTATAGATTTGATACATAACCTCCGGAATCAAAAATGCATTTAACTTAACATGACATTTGCTTGTATACATATAGACGATAATTCGCCATAATCCATCAAATTCACGAGATAAAATTCTACATACTCCACTGTGCGGCGTCGCGAAGCGGTGTTGAGAAGCGGCGTTCACTAGCCCCGTGTACATTCCCATAAAAGCAAACACACTTCCCGAGTAAATAGGTATTCAACTCATCCACAATTTAGGTCAAAGAGTGATAGGTTCTACTGGATATGAGTTGGGTTCAGTATACGCAATCCAAGTTGTTATCTGAATGAAAATTATTCTCTAAAATAAATATAAGTATAGCACAGAAACTATTCCGACATCACAAAATATTTCAAGTATAATGACTCATTACTTTAAATCACAATATATAAAATACACTGTTTATTAAATAGGAGCTCAATTGTGTTGGTAGATGAAGTGTTTTAGCTCAAGGACTTTTGTTCCTCGCAAGTTGCGGCTACAGGATGTATGGAAAGATGAACGTTTTTGCGAAGAGTTGGCAGAACTAACGAGGATTTTTTTAGCTGTCGGGACATTCCAGGTCTAGCACAGTATTACACGTCGGATCGAGCACTGCCTTCAAACTACAAACTAAATTTAAAAAAATGGGAAAACTACATACACTTGCATGAAAGAGTAAACGAAACTGATAGTATAGTGCCTAAATATTTATATTATTATTTTATAAAATATTCAATTTTTTCCCATTTGTCGTACATTTCTATTCTAATCAATAATAGTAAATGTTACATTGAAAAATATTGATGATATCCGTAGTTATGAAATATGTAATTACCTGTTGAAGGATCATTACATATGAGATAGAAGATGAACCTCGGAAACAAATATTTACAATACGCATCACTCTGTGTACGATTGAGACAGGACTTTTCTTCTTCTTCTTCTGTTTAAATATATTTACTTACTAGTCGATTAGCCGGCGTTGCCGGAATTCTTTTTACTTGTTAGGCCAACGGACCCAATCGCCGCGCAGGTCGAATTTTCGCTTCCGAGACAAGACGCAACGGCGGCAGAGCGCCAGTACCATTTCATTAAAACACTTTTAAAATCTAAACCATTCAACCAAATTTTATGATTTAAAGACGTTTTTTATCTTTGTTAAATGCACAAAACAAAAAACTATTAAATGTGAGGATGATTGATTATTCCCTCTTAAATTATTCCCTTAATTTGAAGTATTTTAACCCTCCTATTTTTTAATAACGTTTTTCTGATAATGTAGGGAAAACTTTGTAAATAGATATAAGCTGTCACGGACTTTTGTGTAGAACTCTTTAAGGCGAACAATATTGATATGCATACTTTTCACCTATCTCTAACCGTTTAGGCAGTTTAAGCGAATATACCTCTTTTTTTTCGGTTTCATCGACATTTATGGTCAAAATCATTTTCCATCTTTCTTTTTACTCATTTTAAAATAAAAGTTGGCCTATGTTCATCCTGAACATCTTACCTGTATCCTTGCCAATTTCATCACGCTCGATTCTATGGTTTAGTTGTGATTAAGTCGCAAACAGACACTAGACACTTTCGTGTTACGCCTTTATGTATTAGAATGGATTTTCAGACAAAGTCATAATATTTGTGTCAGAATAAGGAAAGTTCCCACTGATTGCGGGAGCGTAATTAAATTTCACTCTGAGCATTGCCTATTCATGTGTTATACAAGGTCTGTCCGGTAAGTAAGGCAAATATATTTTTTTAGACAAATTTATGCAAACTTTTAAAGCTCTTGAAAATAATTCCCTTGGGCATCTACACACTTTTCCGACTCTGCCATGCACGGTACGCGTCCTGTAAGGCGTCTTCGGGAACCTCATCAAGGGCCTTCGTCACAGCGGTTTGGATCTTTTCAATCGTCCCAAATGGTTTTTTAGGCGCTTTTGATCCTAGGGAACAAAAAAATGTCAGCCGGGGCAAGGTCCGGACTGCAAAGTTATTCTTGGCCAGGAACACCCAAACGTGCAAGAGAGTTGTCTTGGTGGAGCGCCCACATGGCGGCGATCTCCCTTCTCGTGCGGATGACCGTTTTTCTCAACTCTCCCACGCACCAGCGCAGTTTTCTGAAGGTTTCAAGTTTCCGCCATCAACAGGACACTCAATCGACGATCCGTGTTCAACATATTTCGCACACGGGCCACTTTTGGTTGACGAAGAACATCCAGAGCGGGGTTCATCGGCTACCTCTAACGTCAATGTAAAAAAAATAATGGGGAAGGGAAGAGTGTCCGTTATATAGAAACTAGCTGATTACCTGCGTTGCCCGAAATTCTTTTTTTATTCCTTAGACCAACGAACCCACTCACCGTAAGCCTCGCAGGTCGAATTTTTTCTTCCGATGCAAGATAAAACTGCGGCAGGGCGGTTGCATCATTTTATTGAAACGCTTATAAAATCTAAACCATTCGTCCAAACTTTTCTATTTAAAGATGTTTTTATCTTTGTTAAATGCACAAAACAAAGAACCCATTACATTTGATGAAGAATGATTTTTTCCTTCTTAAATTCCTCACTTAAATTGAAGTATTTCAACACTTCTATTTTTCATAACGTGTTTTCGATAATTTAAATTAACCTTATTAGATGGACATAGGCTATCGCGGACTTTTTTGTAGAACTCTTCGAGGCGAACAATATTGCTACTCATAGTTGTCTCTATACGTCTAGGCCGCGTAAGTGAATATGACTAATTTCCCCCCTATTTCATCGACATTTATCTTCAACTTCATTTTCTATCTTTCTTTTCATACATTAAAATATTAAAGTTATCCTATGTTCATCCTGGACATCTTAAATATCCCTTTGCCAAATTTCAACACGATCGGTTCTGTTCTTTAGTCGAGATTAAGTAACAAACAGACAGACATGCTTTTGCGTTACGCATTTATATATTCTTATGATAATAATAATAAATAATAAATTTATTGTCAAAAAACAGTACAAACTGCGTATGACCACGTGGAGGGAAAAAAACAACTAATTTACTCTCCGGAAGCAAGCAAGGGACCATCCCATCAATTCCGATCAAGGGCCCTAAGGCAGAGGCGGATTCAAAAAATTCAGCAAAAATTCCTAGATAAGATAAAAAGTTAGCTGCGAGTTATAATACTAATATGCTGTGGAGTATGGATATGCTGTGTTGAGAAGGGTGCGTTAAGGGAAGTTTCACATAAAATTGTAACAAACTGCTGAAACCTACGTTATAATTTAATGTAGACAACATAACATTTATCTCAATTTCGCAACATTGAACTCCGCGCTTCCATTCATAAGAGGAGTCAATTAACTAACGGAACCCGCTTGTGAAGGTCAGCTCGTTTAACAATACGCATCACTCGACATCGCCTGCTAGCACAGTGACACACTTATAAAATCTTTACTATTATTCTATCTGGTACGATTCAAAGACTTCCTTTATTTAGATCAAAGAATGCATTTAATTTTATTAGGATTAACGGGTATAGTACATAGCGCAAGCGCCTACTACTTCCGGTGACATTGGTTCAAATCCCGGTTAATGTATGTAAAATTTGCATTGGTGGAGAAAGGGGGTTGGTAGCCGCTTTTTTTTTCGGATACTCCCGTTTCCCCTGCCTTTTATTCCGCCGCGTTTTTCACTCATAATCATTCACCCCTCACCTCATTCACCCGCCTCGGGGAGTTGCAGTGCATGGACGGGCATCCGGCCCTCTTCTCATTCCCCAGCCACAAAAATTAAGACGGCGTCTCAGTATAGGAGGTGGTCGAGTACGAAGAGCGGGGCATAGAGGAACCTCCGCGTGGTGCCCCCTGAGCAGGGTCTACTTTTCCATGGACAGTGTACACTCCTTGTACAAAGGCATACAGAAGAATTCTGACTGAATTAATTCCTTGGTTAGGTTTATATTTTACTATATGACTTGCAGCACTTTAACAGGTTTATTTTCAATATCTTCACTTTGATAATTTGGATTATCCGTCATAGAAAGGAAAATAACTTCTTGGAATTTTCATTGGAGAAGTATTTTAGGGGGACAATATTGTCTTAAACGTCTTTTCCATTCAAATTGAATGCATTCCAAATTCGACTCAACGTATTACGTTTATACGTATCCTGGTACGTATATTTTAGATATTTTTTCATTAAAGTTATTTACACATTGTGGTTTGGAGTCACTCTACGCTGAGCATTTAAGTTCTTAGAATACAAAAGAGAATATTTCGAATTATTTGAAAATACAAAATCTTATTTTCATGTAACAATTTTCTGTACATCACCCTTGGTTTCCTAAGTTCTATTATATGTCTTCTTCTTTTTAAAAATACACGGAGTTTACTTTAATGTAACGGCGTATGATGAATGCCCATAGTAGATCATTTAATTGAAAAATTATCATATTTGGCGTATACAAAAAAATTAGACACAAGTTGATGGAAGATAAGGACGTACTCAATAGTTAATAAATTGATAAACTTGATCAATCTTGAAGAGAATAGAGAAGATACTGTTACGCTCTATCATAGATATTCGGGGTTTAACTTACTTTTTTGACAATAAATTGATGATAATTGTAAGTGTATAGCTAAAACCCTACGGAAAATGTTTCTTTTGTTTCTAGTGAACAGTACAGATTGGTGGTTACCCATTCATCTGCGTGTAAATTCTACATTTACAGAGATGGATGCTTTCTGTGGTTCCACATTTTGGGTAAGAATTATTTAAATAATTTGTAAACATTATTCTCTTATTATGTAATTTGTCTCGAATTTATGAGGGGACACGGTCCAACATTTTTGCAAATATTTAAAGATCACTCCAGAATCGAACCTGCCCTTATCGATTTGTCCGGCTGTGCACTTTACCGCGAATGCCCGTGATTTCCGGAAAAGTTATCCGAGATTCAATTAAAATTATGAGCTAGTTTCTAATGCATTGTTTTCAATGAAATAATTCTTTCGAAAAAATGAAACATATGTACAGAATACATTTTATTTTATTGATGATCCAATTCGTTAAATTTTTACCTTTTGAAAACAAATTAGGCCATAAAAAATACAACAGTTCAGCTCAAAACGACTGTAATTGTCTTTCTAAAACCTAATTAAAATAAATATATCTCCAACACTTAAGCACTTTCAATTTCCTTGAAATATGATTACGTCCCACGATATTGTATCTTCTACATTAACAATTCATATGAGCAACATTTTCTCTTCTCGTTTCCGTACAAAATTACGAAAAATTATTTTCCCCAGTTTTAATATTAATTTTGACACAGTTATCTCTGTAGTCTCATTGCAACGCGAGATTTTCTCCGATTTTCGGCATTGGTTCGTAGCTCAAATCCGGAGAGCTAAATATAATTTTTGTCCTTCCCATGGTTCTTGTTAGATCCTAACCACTCTTAGGCAATAATCGGTTACTTCTCTTTGCCAGTGACAAATTATCGCGCTCAATTTCAGGATTGGAATACCACATGGTACACGGAGGACCCTCATTTCCCTAGGTGTTTCCAACTGACCGTTCTGGTGTGGGTGCCCTGTGTCTTCCTGTGGCTGGTAGGACCTTTGGAGGCAGCTATATTAGCTCGTTCCAGCGCCAGACGGATTCCATGGACGTGGCTCAACATGTCTCGTTTGGTGAGTCACCACATTTAGGAATCGCCGATGACAATTACCATCTCTCTTTAGTCTCAAAGGTATTGGGAAATCTGAATTGAGAACGATTAGAGTGGCGTTTTTAGGCGAGTAGATCAGAAACTCTTAATACTATACACATGATATGGAAATAAATCGTTCGTTTCAGTGTCCGAGACTGGCTTTTGAATGCGACAATGTGTGAATGCAAATCAAGCCTTTATTTTTTTACTTGTTTGTCATTCTATATGATCCCCCAGACCGCAGTTGACGTTTCGTCTGTCGTGCTGCAAGCTATTTGCCGATAACAATATTGAGTTATTCTCAATGAAATGTTTTGTTGTGGGACAAACTCGCGGTGATCTCCTATTTTTAACGTGGTACAGGTTTAACGAGTGTAAATAATATTGTGATTGTGCACACTTTTTAGTATAGAGCTTGATGAAGAGACAATTTTCCTTTTAGTTTGTGTGGATTAATCCCACTGAAATCGTGTAACAAAGAGCAATGTTTGTCATTTTTTGTGTGCAACTAATGCTTTGAATATTTTTCTTCTGTATGGAAATAGATTTTGGTGTTGATAATGGCGATGATATCATCTATGGACGCCGGATACGAAACGCATCAGTTGGCGGAATCAAGGAAGGCAGCTTACCCAGCTGACTACGTGGCGCCGATGATTCGGATGCTCACATTTGTAAGTACATGTAGTCCTTTCCCCTCCCAGCCATCTCTACCTTCGACATCCTTAGCCACAATTCCAATATGTTGATGTAGACATGACATAAATAATCACTCCTCTAATTCATTGTATCTCCCGCCCAATTTTTCCCCTCGTGCCTAGCGTGCTTTCTCTATAAAGAAACCTAGAACTCGTAGTTTTCCATCTCGATGAACGAAACAGTTCGTAAAGGAAGCATTTAAAAACGCTATCATAGAACTAAGAACAATAATATTCATCGCAAGTGTATAATTTGCATTCAATGTACCTAATTTCTTTTCCTCGACAGAAATCAACTACCTCCTATAAAATTGAAAATTAGCTCACGTAATCCTCTATTAAGTCTTGACTTACTGTTTATGTTCAGTGAGTTTGAATACTACGGTATGGGATGTATAACCCTCAATGCATTTTGGACCTTTTTATAAGGTGGATGATTTCTTCACTATGACTTGTATTTTAAACATTTATGTTGAAATAAAGTCATTTTGAAATTGAATTGTGTATTGTTTGTAGCCAATCCTACTTGATCATGGTGATGCATTGAAAAAAGTTGTTAAGTTTTTACGAGGTTTATTTTTTATTTGTAAATGGGAAATGTAGTTAAGTGCTCTTGAAGCTGAAAAAGGACCTTTTTTAAAAAAGTGATCGTCTTATATGGTTTGATCTGTTGCGAAACATTGCGACACACACAAAATTTAGAGAATTTTGTAAGTTTTTGGGTGGGCCAAAAATAATTTAAATATCTTGTTTCGTTCAGCCGCCCTTCAATTTTTTGTAGAACACTGCACATGTAATAATTGGATATTTGAAGTTCAAAAATTCAAAACTCATAATAATAATAATTTTTAATATGTTATTACATGCTTTTATGTATTTTCTCCATTAAAATCCGTGAATATGTTGATATATGCTTGTATTTTGGTGTAGATATATTGCTTATTATAGATTTTTCATACTTTAAAAATCAATTAATCGGAAAATATCGTTAATAATTCGTAACTATTAAAATAACTCTAAAGTCGACATAAACTATTGCAGTAGTATTAATGAGAATGCCGCCCCTAGGCACAAAACTAGAGAGCCCGTATATAATATCCCCCTCTATCTATCTGAAGGACAACTGGAGAAAAACCCTGACAAGGATGATATTGTATTTTCATTATCAAAATCACATGTAAAGCCTTGAGGCTGATCAATGGAATAAAATACAAAAAAGTGACAACTCGCTCATTCTGTTCGGTGACGTATTATAAACCTGTCCCCTCCCCTCTTTCTTTAATTGTAGTAATTGTAAATGGAAAATGTAGCGTGCTCTTGAAGCTTATCTTCATGGGGCGATAGGAGGTAGGAGTTGGGTGGAAGGCTATTGATAGTAGGTGGGCCGTAAAGCTGGGTTTACCAACAACTCGGCCCACGTGCAGAGGTTCGTAATAGTTAGATTATTATTGATACAAGGAAGAGGTGGGTAGAGGAAGGAGGGTTCGCTTGTCAGTAGTCACAGCTATATGATCTGGGACATTTATGTGAAAAGCTACTAATATTTTTGGCCCCACCGGGAATTGAATCCCGGATGGCTTGGTGAGGAGCTAGAACCTGAGCCAAGGAGGAGCTGAGGGGTTGAGGTTTACTGCACACCATATTGTACGTTTACTACCGATTTTGTGATATTAGTAACAATTATTTAACAAAACTTTCAATTCAATTTCTATATTTAAATACCATAATTGCAATAAAGTTTCTCATGAAAATGTTAACGTAATTCGGAAAAGGAGTTTTATTGCCATAATGATTTTTTCAGTTTTTTTGGTATTTGTTGCGTCTTTTGGATCTCACAGTTATTTTAATCGGTCTTATTAGGTTTTCTAACTTCGTACACTCATCAAATTTATGTAGATATAAGGATACAGTCGTTCAAATCCCGGTTCATTCCATGTTGTTTCTTATTGTGAAGCACCAAAGCAAGTTTTATTAGATTTCTCCCGTTTCTTTGCGAATCAACATCTCTCTTCACTCGTTACTTCTCCGCTTCGTTATTTCTCCGCTGAGAAATGCTCAGAGAACGAGTGTAACACTCCCATGGACTGTCTCAATGAATAAACTTTTTACTAAAACTATTAAGAATGTATTGATAATCTATTAATTAATAAATGTATTTGCAGGCTTTGGCTGGAGTCCTTGGTGTGTGGCATCGGGCGCGTGGATTGCGTTCCTCTGGTGCTCTCTTCTTCTTCTGGCTGCTGCTGGTCCTCTGTGGAGTCCCGCAGTTGCGCGAAGAGATTGTGAGTCTCTTGGAAGCGGTGAGTACAAATGACGCAGCAGTTTCTTCTTTTCTCTAACGTCTTTTCTTGCTTCCTCTTCTCAACTTGTCTCTGATTTACCATTCGTTCCTTCTATGCTCCTTTCTGCTAAATAGGGTTTCCTACATTGAGTCTGCGAATTGTCACTATTGTAACCCGGGATTTTCAGTTCTCTACATGCAAAGAAAGTGCATAACTTATCCTCACAATACACTTCTAATAATGTGTGATACCAACGCAATGGAAATACTTTGCGTCCACGTTAGGCCAGTGAAAGCTGATATCATTTTCTATCTAGTGGGAGACTCACAAAATCAGTGTTGAAAACATTCACTGGTGTATACCCATACTATAAGAATGTTCATTATTTTTTCTACAAGAAAAATGTTACATTTTTATTAATTGATGTCTTCCGTCGTTTCACGACGGGCGTGAAAGAAGTTGTGACATGTATCTTCTGAATACGCTACTCTTGAATGTAAAAAATTTGGGAATACACGCGACGAATACATTCAACATGGGTTTGTGGGCAATATACAACGCTGATTTTTTTGGAGAGGTTCCGACATTTTTGTCATTAGGCATTCTATTTGAGTTTGTGAGAAAGAAGACCTCAGGAAAATGGATCCGAGGGATATTTAATTTAAAAAAGTTTGTGATATTAAACACATGCACCGCAAACAAGAGGTCTGGCATTGATTCATGTCCTGGTCTCCATTATCACTTCGCAAATGATAGTTCCATATGCAATGAGTCTTCTGGTCACTCGGTTTTGCAATTCTGAATGAAATGCGTGAAATGGAATGAAATACCATTGAAATAGTTTGGGCTCTAATGACCTTGTTGTTGACGAGCCCTTAAAGCCCCACAAAAAAAAAAAAAGAAATAATTTGAAATACTATTGAAAAACATTGAAAAAACGTGAAATTAAAAGACTTCATAATGTCTGAAATAAGAGTGAAATGATTTCATTTTTAAAGTCTTCTGGTCACTCAAACCTTCGGCGAGTAACCCCTTGACCACATGTCTTCAAATTTGACTTTCTCTCAGTTTATTGATGCGATGTTCCCTAGTTCTATAATGTAAATGTTTTATGAATTGACATATGACTTACTTTTAGGAGAGCCACCCATTCCGTTCACTAAGTTTCTCGATCACGTGGGCAGCGGCCAGTCTTCAGTTGTTGATGGCGTTCTTTCCAGATGCTGCTCCTTTAGTGACAGGACGCCCTCAGCAAGAGGTGAGTGAATAGACTTGGAAAAATCATTAATATTATTCATACTGTCCGATAATTCTGAAGAGTACTCCATTCAAATTTCCAATTATACTTCAAAAAGAAAAAGGAGGAAAAATTATGACGTCTAAATGTAGAGTATTTTGTGTAAAATCTGATACGAAATTCATACGCTAAACCATGCCAGCGAACGGAAATTTATTTGGGCCATTGGTACACAGTTTTTAATATACATAAAACATTTATATACTTATTCTGTCAGAATTTACAATATTTAGAAACATTAAGAAATTATGTTGGGTAGAGTCATAAAAAATGCTCTGTAGAAAATTTTACACCGATTTCAATTTCATACGTGGTTCTGATCTTTGGTTTGGTTGGCAGTTTCTCGTTTACGTACATGCATATGACATGGGACATTAGCGTTAAATTTTGGGAACATGCTCTCTCAATCCAAATTTGTAAAATTCTTTTTATTGTAAACATATGAAGATGAAATGCATTTTTTCTGAATTATTGAAAACATCTAAATTTTTTGTGTCGACATTTATTCTTCCCTCACACACATCTTGTACAAAAGGAATATGGAAACGATACGTGAGCGCATTAAAAAATGAATAACTTTACTCTAAACCTACAGCCGCCTGTATTAAAAATACATAGGGGATCATATGTTAGAACTTGTTAGAAAAAAACTTCGTATCAATCTCGTTGAGATCAAATATAGATTCTCTGGAAGAATTCAGTAACTATTCCATGACACATGATTTTGTCATCTAAAGACAATTATCACTCGATTGTGTCTCAAATTTAAATTTTTGTAGCTTTCTCAGATATTTTTGAATTTTTTCAACGCTATGTAAAGTACAATTCTTACTTCAGGTTCGTTATTCTTTAGTTCCATTTCTTTTCACGAGGATGGAGAAATGGAGTTTATTAGGATATCAAAACGAGACCATTACTTATTGAATGGATTTTATCAATCGAAGCAGTAAAGCTAAGACCATACATTGCAGAACCCATGTCCAGAGGAGAGTGCGTCTTTCCCATCCAAGTATTTGTACTCGTGGTGCAGCAACATCATCTGGAAAGGATTTCGTCGTCCGCTGGAACTAAGCGACCTGTGGACGCTGCGACCTCAGGACTCCACCCGAGAGGTGTTCCCTCCGTTCCGAGCCCTGCTACAGCGCACCCGCCGCAAGTCCAGGTGTGTTAGTACCATCCTCTCCCCGTCCATTTTTACTCAACCACTGACCATCTTGTTACAACCCCAACACTCTCATACCCCTTCTACACAACACTTTTCTACCCCCAACTTTACGTATCTCTTTCTGTTAAACCAAAATTATTTCCCATGACGCGTATTCGCGTTCCTCCTCCAATTCCGTAGTTTGCTTTACATAGCCTTCACTTTCAACCTCTTGGTAGTGGTTCACCGTCAGATGCCATGTCACTCAGCTGCCATGTTCTGGAGAGCTTTCTGCTCCCTGAACTTTTTCTCCGCTCCATGGATGCGAGCTTGGTAGATTTCTTTCCGAGTCACTGTCTGCCTATGTCTTCTCTTCAAATTTGCTTTCTCCAATTTTTTTTGTAGCTTTTAAATGAAAAGGCGATCTGAGACTCTGAGGAATAGTCGATTTCTTGTGTCCCAATCTAATCCTAGGTAAGTCTCGTTTCATCCACTTCGTTTTACCCTTCCTGCCGGCCCACCACTCTAAAGCTACCCGAACCTTTCCTCACTAGCGCATTTAACCAATCTTCGCTCCTAGAACTTGTCCTCCTCCTTCTCTGCTCACAGGTCTGCCAACGGCGCCACATCGGAGCCAAATTCTCTCATGTTGGTATCAACTGAAAAACCGAAAGCGACGTCGACGCT
This sequence comes from Laupala kohalensis, assembly GCA_002313205.1. Taxonomy (NCBI): domain Eukaryota; kingdom Metazoa; phylum Arthropoda; class Insecta; order Orthoptera; family Trigonidiidae; genus Laupala; species Laupala kohalensis. The sequence goes on along the minus strand of NNCF01126416.1, from coordinate 100,034 downwards.
GCCGGCACTCGTACGTTGCTTTGGGCCGTACTTCCTCATCAGCACAGCGTTGCGTTTTCTTCAAGTTACGTTGAAATTCTTGGCGCCCGCTCTTCTTAGGTAAGATATGAAAGGAGAATTTCATAAAAGTCAGTGCAACTTGTCACCTTACGGTGACAGTGACTTAAGGCACTGCTCTGTCGAGTCGAATACTTACTTTTCATCTAGCGTTTGTTGCTTTACGAATTTTACCATGTATATGCTGCAGTGATTATGAGGAGGACGAAACTAGGTTTCGGCGCGCGGAACGCTGGAATCGTAAAAACGATAATGAGGTCGTTTTCGCAATTAAATAATCCTGCGCGTTCATACTTTTGATGTTGGCCAAGTATAACCAAGCATCCCTATCATGGACTCTAAAGTTATTCCACGCGACCAAGAGTTATTCCTTGCCCATGCTAACTTAAGGAAAATTCACATTTTCACCTCATCCATGTCCTACATAAACGATTATAAAAGGACATCTCAAAAAAGCGAGCACAGCAAGCTCGATTTCCAACTTGTAACATTTGTAATATAACTCTTTTCATACTATGGTCTTGTTTACTCGTCTGGCATTGGACCACGAAATTTAAACGTCTCCAACGGGCTTGCATTTACCTGAAATTAATGGGGGAGACGGCATTTAAAATTTCCAAAATTTCGAATTTAAAATATTGTACAGAACATGAGAATCTACTTGGGGTGACTTGAAATATGCACTGGATCAGTTCTGTAATTAAACGGGTTATAGACAAGGACACGCTGGCACTGTCCTGGGAAGTGGTTCTACGGGTCTTACTTTGGACCGCCTGCGCGGATTTACATGGCAATGTGGATTTACATGGTCTAGCTTCGTTAGACCTCTCTTACAGATAGCGCGTAAACATGGCCAATCTATCTGTCTTTGTCTACTTCCGTCCATATTGGCGAGTTTATTATCTGAAGTTTTGTTCTTAATAGTGATATGAATAAAATTTATGTTCCTCTGTCAAAGTGTCGTTTTGTCACTATTTACTTTTACATTACCTTCTTGTGACATTGTATGAAACAAAAATTGTGATACTTTTTTATTAATGAGAAGTTCACTTAATATTAAATGTTTTCTCAATACATCTCAATATCTCCATAGTCCACCTTAAAGTTTTTTCTTAATTTTGATAGATAAAGTTAGTTTTTATCCCCGGATAAACTCTTAAGATTTGTTCGTTCTTTTTCACGATGGAACATCTCTTGTTTAGAAATAGGCTTCAACTATCCTTTCACGGTTGTTGTTCTAGATATGGGAAGTTCAGAAAACAAACTTATGACTTGGAGTTAATTTCGACGGATTGGGTATCGAAGTTTATAAGTCTACTGGAACCGGTAACCGGAATGTATGGAGACCCGTAATAACAGGCCCTACTGGTACCAATTCTTTTGTTGTAGTGCTCTCATCAAATTCACGGAAAGTGATGAACCTGTTTGGCGTGGGTATCTGTATGCGACGTGCTTGATTATCGCTGCAGGCGCGGAGACAATAGTCTACGGATTGTGCAACCGAATCACGAATATCACTGGAATGAGAGTTCATACAGCGTTAGTCGCTGCTATCTACAAGAAGGTGAGTTCCTATGACAGTTTCTATAATTATGCGGCGTAGAAAGGGGTGAGAAAGTCCGTTAATGTACTAATGAAATAGTACGGTATACGAGTATCCATCCTGAACCACTGATTGTTTTTTCGACGAAGATCACATAACAATAATAAAATGTATTTCCGTTTCCTTTAAGGGTTTGTCAGAATATTGACGATAATTTCTATATATCACCATAGTTATTACGAGATTATTCTATAGCATTACATTTTTGTTTGTTCCTGACTATTTCTACTGTCTCAAGGATGAACTACTTACAATTTGCTAGTTCGAATTAGTTTGTAGAATAATTTCCATGAATAAAATTAAATAAACCATTCCAATGAACTTGTTCAATTACAAATTCGTGAACAATATACCTTGTTATCTGTACATATACCTTGTTATCTGTACATATACCTTGTTATCTGTACATATACCTTGTTATCTGTACATATACGGAAATGAAGCCGATTTAGTAAACATAAGGAATGTTTCTAATGGAAATGATGAATTGTGTTGCTGGTCTGATAAAATCTAATATAAGAAGATTGCGGTAGTATGCCAAAGTAACGTACTAATATTTTTCGTTTTGACATTTGGTCAGTACTATGAAGCTTAATCATGTTACGTCGAATGAAAATGGGAGACGGGACCGGGATTCGAACCCGGGACC
>NNCF01126416.1:86526-97718 GCA_002313205.1 Laupala kohalensis | reverse complement strand
GCGTAGAGCTCAAGGTCCCGGGTTCGAATCCCGGTCCCGTCTCCCATTTTCATTCGACGTAACATGATTAATCTGTTACCTGGCGGTTCACCGCAATCTAAGAGATTTCTATGTTTGTGAACTATGAAGCTTTTTCATTTTATTTAAAAGACACAGACAGAGAAAGCCTTCAAAGGGCTTTAAAACTCACTACATTTCAGAAACTTTCCTGTAAAAGTGTCCTCAATTTCCAAAGAGGTAATCAACATTTTCCCCGCATTATTTTCTCATTTGTACCAACATTGTATAGATTTAACGAATGTTTAAGGGAAATGTTTAGCGTATTAGGGTTTGGAACTCCCGAGACTAGAATTTTGGTCTTCAGTCTTTTGCATTCAGTTCGTGTGCTTTTAGGTAAAGACTTTAATCAATAGAGAACTGTCAGCCGGGTCCACAACTTTAGAGCACGTAATTCTTTATAAAAACTATATTCACTACGCTCTAATTATCAAAGTCCCTATTGCGGCAGCCGTCACTTGGTGCTCGCCTCTCATTGGTGGATTAGCAAGAAAGGGAGAGATATACGGCAAAATCATGTGTGATTGAAACCAGTATGAGAAACTACGCGTAGTATTTTCTGGAATTATGAGAAATTCCGCATTATATTTCCTTCCATGACGGCTTTCTCTTGATTAAGGTCTCTACTATTGGATACTTCTTTTAGTTCCTGTGTCTTCCATTAGGCGTTGCGGCTGTCAAGCGCAGCTCGGAAAGAAGCCACGGCAGGGGAGATCGTCAACCTGATGTCTGTGGACGCTCACCGCTTCTTGGACGTGTGCTCGATGCTAAATGTAGCGTGGTCGGCACCGCTAGAAATCGCAATTTCTTTAGTACTTATGTGGCAGCTACTTGGTGAGTAATAAATCTTCTTCACTGGTGTTACTGTTGAGGATGGTATACCTGGGTCATTTTTATACATTACTCGTACGTGAATATGATGTAACTAGGGGTTCCAAAAATGTATATATTCGTACTTCATACGTAATATCATACCTAATTTGGTTTCAGTTTTCATCGTACTGGATAAAGAATAACAAAACACCACGAAATTACATCAAAGAATGAAAACAAATTATCTTGAAATTAGTGGTTATTTACATATTATACTTTTTATCGGTTTTGCTATAATTTTCTTTCAGGTTCTGACATTGTTGGTTATTTTGATGCCTGGAATAACAATTAATAGGTTAGATATTGTATATTATCATACATTACCTTTTATGTTAGAAAATGCAAAAATTTCGATCCTTGTGGTGGACGAAGTGTCGTGTTACAAGCTATAAAAGACAAGACTTCAAATAGAATGCTCTGAGCTACGCAATGACAATCGGTCACGTAATGGATCACAAAATGTCAACCCTATCGATGCTGATGAGTCATTCATGTCAAATCAACCAATGGTTGGCGTCATAAATTTTCATAATTTTTGGTACACCTGTAGAATCTCCGTATCACATTAAAACGGAAAAGTACATTTTTTGTGTGTGACTTCCAAAGATTGAAATAACTGCAGCTGATGGGAAACAATTTGTCAAAAAACAGCAAATATTGGTGTTATTCTCACCGTTAAGTGGGTTTTCGTTTAATATACACTAAAAATGAAAATTTGATCCACGTGTGTACGACGTATAGTTATTGAAATAATAGTTGTATAAACATTCTGCTACATGCGCCCTTGGTTAAAATAAGATTTAAATTATGTGCTTATGTGAGCTGCTGTGTCAATAACGTAAAAATTGTGATTCAGATTCTCTTTTATTCGTGTATCTTCAACGTGAAAAATAAATCGTCACGTGGTAAAGTTGGTGGTTAGTATTATAGTATTTGTACTAGAGCATGGAATTCTTTTGCCATTTTAGTCGAGGATGGTCGGTTACATATGTACCTCTGACTTAGTGTCGAACAAATGGGAAGTTGAGGATAGGCTCAGTACCCCTGGAGCAGTATACTGTGGCAACAGTGTACTCCCTAATCACAATTCTTTACCTCGTAATATGCTCATCCATCAACCCGGTGATACGTCTTCCAGGAATAGCTGTGTTGGCGAGCATTGGTGCTGTCCTCTTGCTGGCTCCCTTGGCTCTGTTGATAATGGGACGTTTGAAAACATTGGAAGGGAAGCAGATGAAGCATAAAGATAATCGAGCGAAGATTATAACGGAGATCCTTACGGGCATCCGTGTGCTTAAGTTGTACGCGTGGGAACCCAGCTTTGAGGAACGTGTAAAGAACGTACGCTCCAAGGAGCAAATCGTATTACGTTCCCGAGCAGTGGTAACCGCGTGTCTCACGGTACTATGGATAAGCGCTCCTTCTCTGGTAAGTGATGAGTATACTTCTTGCAAGATGAGTTGGCGGAGCCCTCTACTATTCATTTCGAGTGCTTACTGCATAATATTAACCGAAAAGATATCGCCTCTCTCGATCTCACAACGTAAACAGAAAGATCTGGCCATCAGCTCACACTCCATAGCCCGTCTGAATCTTCCTATGTGGTTGCCCTAGGGACAGTGCCTCCACAAATATTTCCTCACGTACCTTTCACAAGAACACCAAAGAACGCTATTTTCACTCAGAACTTCAGTTTATTTCCTCATTCTCGTCTCTTCATCCAGAGGCAGCTGTAGGGTTTCACTTCGCTTCTGGTGGGGGTCCAGGTCAGTCGTAGACTCATAAGATGTCTTGACCGATGATATACTTGTGGGAAGGTAGATATTTTTAGTAATTTCAGGCGACGATGATATTACCAGGAAGAAAGAAGTGACGGTTTTTCCGGCTTCGCCAACTCTACCCCTTCTAGTAACATTATTTGGCGTGATCGATCTGTTTGTCATACTTATTTTTGATCCTTTTAATTATTGTTAAAAAAGTCCTAACGTCTTTGCATACCAGAGGTTAAGGAATGAATTGACTCTTAAAAGACGTTTTCAATTAATCATTGAATTTAATTATTAAATATCTTCATATTCTATATAATGTATATCAAATTCTGCAAATTCATTGTATACTTCAATATTCTAGTATCCTAATACTTTGATAGCTATTTAAGTAGAATAAAGATAACTAATTTGATGCATGTTTATTACTGTTTTGTATAATGTATAATAGTGATTTATCAATCTATTATTTTACTGCTTCTTCAACCCTTTTTAATATTACTTTCGTAAACAAAAAATATGAATTCTGCCATATATTTTATAGTCTTATTTTGTTTTCTCTTCGAGTTCGTGTTTTCTTCTATTATTTACATCTCCATTCACGGATTGTTTTTGTTACTAGGATAATCTAAATGTAATTATGTAACCGTTTATATTTTCGACGTGTTAAAAAATTGCAATTATTTAATACAATTATTGAAAGTAGTACCGTATACATTTCGTACTTAGAAAATACTGACAAAAAGTTGCATATTGTGCTGTGATATTTTTTAGACATAATAGCTCATTCCTACTAGATGACATCAAATATTCATTCAGTAATTTTGCCTTATTTCAGGTGACACTCGCCTCGTTTACTACGTATATTTTAATGGATACGTCGCATGTCTTGGATGCTGAAAAGGTGTTTGTTTCATTGGCTCTTGTTAATATGATTCGTATACCATTGGTGATGTTGCCTTATCTCCTTGTTACTGGCATTCAGGTAAAAACATGTTTTAATTTATTCATCATTTGTGTTTTATTCCATGGAACATTTTATTAAGAATTGATCCATTGATAGTATGTTTGTATATGGTGAAGGGTTTGAGGTTTGTGGTAAATAAAATGTTTTTTTTTTAAAATTCAGGTGCGAGTGTCACTGGGACGAATAAATAAGTTCATCAATGCTGAGGAGCTGGATCCTGAATCAGTTTCACACGATAATTCTCAGCGTATGTAAAATGATTTCATTGTTTCAAGATTTAATTTACTCTGTATTTATTGAAAAATGTCAACGCTAATTGAAATGTATCTCAGATATTCCTCCTTGTTTACGGCACTCAAATTACTTTTTCCCCGTTGTTAAACATTAACTCAAAGAAAATCTGTCATTTGCCTATATATTTGACCCACTATAAAGTTCTACGATTTATAACGTTCCACGTTCTAATCATCATGCAAGCACTAATAAGTTCCCGTGCAGGCAAATTATGTCTTACACTCCTAATGTTCCATATAATACTGTGTAAAGTGCGTGGGAGGAGTAAATCCAGATAAAAACATCCTTGAGTTCATCGGTGATTCCATTCCTCTTTTGTATCCTTGTTTCGTAGCGATGGCGCTGAGTGTGAAGCGTGGTGCTTTCACGTGGTCAGAAGGGCAACCCCCGTCTCTGCGTGGTGTGGAGCTAAGTGTGCAGGGGGGCCAACTGGCGGCGGTGGTGGGACCCGTGGGTTCCGGAAAGAGTTCGCTGCTCTCCGCGCTTCTTGGCGAGATGCGTTTTGTAGAAGGCAAAGTTAATAGTAAGGTACGCATAAAGATTTCTTTAAATGGCGGACACTGCTGCGATGTGAGAGACTCAGATGCGATGTGAGAGTTAGTAGGTGACAGTGCAACACCTACTAACTGATTGCAGAAAATACACTAGAATACGGAGACAAATTGGTCTGGCTGCAGATTTACCAACAATTTTCGGAAATGTAATGGATGATGTAAATAAACTATTGAATTTCATAAATAGATTGGGGCTCCTCACACTAGGTCTCGGGAGGGTTTAAATTAGTATTCTTCTTTCTTTTCCCATTCTTGTTTCCTTGCATTCTTTTTCTTTGTTAGTTTTTTTGTTGAATTAAAGTTTTCAGAACTGTTCGGCGCGACCGGAGACACTCTCCACCTAATGAAAAACCGATGTGTGAAAATTAAATCATAATTTAAGAAAAATCTGAGCAACTTACCCTTCATGTTTTATTCGGTTTGTTTCCACCTTCATGGATGTACAGTAACATATTTTACGACATTATATTTCCCTTCAATCTGAAGAAGAAATCAATAGCTCCCATTCCACTTCTTTGTAGCCAATCACATACCAATAATTCCACTCATTCAACCATTGCAGGGCACAATTGCGTACGTGCCTCAACAGGCGTGGATCCAGAATGCAACGCTGAAGGACAACATCCTGTTCGGGCGACCTCTTGACACTCGACGGTACGCGCAAGTGCTTGATGCTTGTGCTCTTCGACCGGATTTGGCGATTCTGCCAGCTGGAGATTTGACGGAGATTGGAGAGAAGGTAATATTAGTTACTTTTGTTGCTCTTTCTTCATATTCCTCATCGTGTAGTAACTGTGGGATTATCGATTTGGCTAATTCGTTTAACGGTGTATTGAATGGAAGGTATATAGGAGTTTAGTGGTAAAGTGCCAAATTTGGAGCTCTGAAGTTGCAGCAGTGAGTATAGAATAGAGGCAGATTGGACGAAATAAAAAGGTTTATGGCTGTATGATTTTGTTAGTTCTTCTCAAACTTCTAAAACATATACAATCATGAAATTGCTGATTTTGAATATATTGAATACATTGATATAGCCTACTGTTTAAAATAGAGCGCCGTTACCCCTGTATCCCGCTGCACTCCTACACGAGGCTAAAGAATTATCAAAATAAAAGATTTTGTTAACTCAAGTTCTTATATCAAAGTTTAAAATCGGTACCCGCTTATGTGAGTATGCAAAAGGTATAAATGGATACTTGTAACTTTCGTAATACTGTTACTTTTCGATTTATTAGAAAAAACGTTAATGGATTCAAATTCTTTCTAAATACCCTACATAGTTATTTTGGAGCATTTAAAATCTATTTTGTGATCACTAGTGATTTCATCATTGGTAATATAAATGACTTTTTAGATTTTTTTGGATTAATTTACAACATTGCTTTATGGATCATTGAAATTTTCTTGATATAAGTGAAATTTTATCGTTTTAAAATGTTTATGATATTTTAATTTTAAATATTAATAAAGTACAAAAAATCCAAATTTGAGGTAATAGAATCATTACCTCAATGCCTTTACACTTTATTTCCATATCAATGCCTTTACACTTTAAAGATAGAGATAAATATAAAAATAAATTACAGTAATGTAATTGTCATTAATTAAAAAGAAACACATTAAAATCGGTTGCAATGGAATGGTATGAAAAATATGAGAATGGCCAAAAACAACTTGAGTAACAGTGAAGCTGGTGACACTGGGAAGTAAACCCCTCCCAATAACGTAAGTGATGGTGTTCGTAGGGTATCAACTTGAGTGGAGGCCAGAAGCAAAGAGTGAGTCTGGCCCGCGCTGTGTATGCTCACGCCGACATCTACTTGCTGGACGATCCACTCAGCGCAGTGGACAGCCACGTGGGCAAGCAACTCTTCCAAGAAGTGATTGGTCGCAATGGCATGTTGAGGGATAAGGTACGTTTGCGGAACACTGCAGAGAATAAGCCTCTACTGTCAACGTACCACGTTTTGACTGGTTTTAGTAAATTTAACTTGTTCTTAATAAATGAACATTTATATAAATTATATTTATTCAAGTTTCTTGTACAATGTCAGAATATTGCTTTGAAAGTATTTAAATTATAAGTAAATCATTACTCATCCGATTTGTACAAAACGTATAACGTGAATTCTGAAATCATTTTCTTTATTCTATTAGAAGAAAGAAATTTTTTAAAGTGACCCATTTTAAATATAAAAATGTAATGAAATTTGTCGTATATTGACAGCATATTCAGCATGTTATGAAATATTAAAATGACATTAAATAAAAGGAAGTTGTGAAAATGTGAAATCAATGAATATTATGCGTAAGAAATTTTACTCGTTAAAGTTAAGATCCATTGCAATAACTAATGAATACTACTTATTAAGGGCTAAACGTTTAGGGAGTAATATGTAAGAGATATTTTCTGTTTATTATTACTTTCACATTTTTAAAATAAATCACGATAAAAAAGATACTGATATTAAAATAAAGCCATTTATTTTTAATTTGGAGAAAAGTTAAACAGAAAAATATAATGAAATTTGTTGCACATTGACAACCAGTCGAGAATGTTATGAACTATTAAAATGACATAAAAAATTAAGTGAGTTAAAAAGTGTGAAACCAAATAATATTACGTGTACTTTACTAATTTGTGTTAAAATCCATGGCAATAACCCATATTATTATTATATAACTCTCTTAAATGTATAAAGTGAACTCTGCAGCTAATGTGTAATGATACGAAAACGTTGTCCTAGGCCAATGTTACAAGTCAATACATAAGTCGCAATTGTTAGTTTCCCTTATATCGTTTTAAATTACGAGCTCAGTTTTACCAGTAGATGGCAGCTTGTCGTATAGGCTTCGTGACATCAGGCACGCAGTCAGTCAGAGGCAGCCTGTGCACCGTCGGTTGGGTTGTACGAGTGTACATGAGAAGAATAGCGTGCAGTTGTGCTATTTTTATGAGCCAAAGGTCTGTCCAGAGAAGAAGTGCATCGCGAAATGCATCCCGTGTATGGTGACAACTGTTTCTCACGGAAAGCTGTGTTCAATAGTAACCAGAAGTTGAACAAGGAAAGGCAAAGCATCAGTGATGAGGAGCATCCTGGTGGTCCTGTGGAGGTATCAACTGCAGTCACAGTGCAGAGTGTCGAACAAATCATTCGTTAGGACTCCGGATAGGCCATTCGCCGCAAGTGACGTAGACTCCTGACAAGGAGTAATTCTTCTGAATGACAATGACTGCCCTCGCACAGCAAGATCACAGCAAGATCAACGCAGGAGCTGTTACGAACATTTCGTTGGGAATGCTTGGAACAGTCCCGACTTAGCCCCCAGTGATTTTTATCTGTTTGGGCCCCTAAAAATTGTTTGGATGACCGTCGTTTTGAAACTGATGATGCCCTAACCCAAGACGTTGCTCGTTGACAGCGACAGCAAACAAAAGACTTCTTTGCCACTGGCTTTCAAGAACTTATAAAGATATAGTATTAGTGTCTGAATGAGCACGGTGATAATGTTGCAAAGTGAATAATGTCAGGAAGTTACTCTGATTATTATGGCCTCTATCTTGCGACTTGTGTATTGACTTACCAACGTACAATAGTGATATTAGTTCCGACGAACAAATATAAAGTGGCTGTGATAATTTAGTAGCCTCAGACGAGAGCATTCTGAAATGCATATCCTTTATTTGTTCTAATAACCATGTTAATCTAATCCTTACTTGTGAATGCTGCAGGCTCGCGTGCTAGTGACGCACGCTGTGACGTATCTACCTGAAACGGACCACGTGTATGTAATGAAGGACGGAGAGCTTTCGCAGTCTGGTTCCTACTCAGAACTCCTGGCGCGAGGTGGCACCTTCGCGGAATTCCTACAGCAACATACGCAGAACGGCGAATCAGGTAACGAGAAGAGATAAAACATCCTTAGATTAAGAATTAGTTACGCAAGAGAGTTCTTGTCCTCAAATCAAAGATATGTGATAGAATATCAAAGATATGAGTCCCTTGCTTACTTCTGGAGCGTAAATTAGTTTATTGTCCTCCACGTAGTCATGCGCAGATCATGACTGCTTTTTTGACAATAGATTATTTTGTTCCTACACAGTGCGTTGTTGTATTAAATGGCATTGACACCACTCACCATTAGCATGTTTATTAATCTTATGTAGATTACATTGACGTCGGAAAGAATATGCATGTTTTCGAAAACTCAATTCAGGGGTGCTCTCAAGAAATATGTTGCATAGTTTGTAACGAGTATAGGTGTGCGTGACTGCAAATATTCGTGAACAAAATTTGTATTAAAGAAGCCAATACCAACAGACATTTTGAGAAACAACAGTTTTTTTTTCACATCTCTTCTTACCTTATACCGTTGCAGGAACGCTTGACCAGCACTTGACGCTTTATCAGACTTTGGCTTAGAAGATTCACAACCGTTGCACATCACTTAAGATATTTTGATTATTATATTAATTTTTAAATTTTAAATATTTTTTGGCAAAGTTCTATCCACTTGTCATATCTAAGAGTTTATGACTCACAAGAAACGCAAAAACTATCGTCAACACAGTAAAATTGATGAATTCCTCACAAATTGGGTAATTGATGAATTCCTCACACAGGCTCCCAAACGGCGATACATGGGAAAAAGAGACGAGATGCAAAATTCAGCTCCGAATTTGATCACGCACAGTAAACTTATACACTGGAGGCAAAGCAATGAATCTTCAGAGCCACACTGTTTTCTAGATCGGCCGTCTGTTGAGTAATGTTTCCATTGCAAGATAAAGAGGCAGGTATCTGTTGTCGCTAGACCGACGCGAAAGCGACGAGTCTCTCCATCTTTTGATAGACATGAGATGAGCCCCCCGACCCGTATCCCACGTTCGCGTCTGCTTATTCAGCGGTCCAGAACTCTACACAGCCTGACTTTTTACGATTTATTCATGTTTCGAAAATGAATTGAAATTATTCATCATCTTAAATGTCCGTAAAGTTTAAAAATTAATACGACATTGTTATGATTTTTATTTTAATATATGCTATTTTTAAAAGTATGTTTATTACTTAACTATTAAATATACTAAACTTCCAAAAATCTCCAGTTTTTGAACCCCCTTCCCCCAATAGTGTATTTTTTAATAGTTTTAAATATTCTCAGAGACAGTACTCAGGAATAGGGCATATTAGGCACTCTTTAATTACGTATCCTTATTGATTTTTTATCACGAATTTTGATCGGATTTTTCGCGTGAGTATTTAACATAATATTTCATACTAAAGCGCAAGAACTACTAATAATTGAATTAAGTATTTAGTTATATTTATCCCAGCATGATAAACTGTCTAGCAGTAGAGCAGCATGGAAACGAACATATGAAAAACCTCTTCTAATAGAAAACCGGGTTAGGAATTATACATTCTTTTTTGTCGGGTTTTACGACTCGTCGTCATCGAAGTCATTGGAGCCCTAAAAACTTGTTCAGGTAGGGAAAATGCAGTTACGCACTAGGGAGAGCCAACATGACTCTCCCCGCGTGTGGAACTCGCCGAATGACTCAACCATACCCACTAAAAACCCTCCTGAATTAAAACATACCAAAACATATCTCAAAACCAAAAATCAAAACATTGAGGACAAAAAATGAGTGGAGGACAAAAAAGAGGAAAATGGAAGATACCCTAGCCCTAATAGCGTCGGGATGGTAAAGAACAAGAGGTGACCAAGGAAGGTCAGAAAAGAGAAAGGAAGGAGCCTTACACAAGTAAGTGGACGTAATGCCAGACTCATCTAAAGCCCCGTGTTTGCCAAACACGTACTTACTAGATGTAAGTCCCCTGGGGGGATGACATACATGCGAGAGTGACTTCCCGAGGGGAACCCTTTCGGAGGGTTCTGAAAATGTTATAATTTATTTGGATGAATGAGAAGTATTCTTGATGTTGCCTCAAAGCGGAAAAGGTATGCAAACACGTCCGTATGAAGGAAGTTTTGACCCCGTTGAGAGGGATGTCTACTTTTCTGATTGTAAGCTGATCGTTCTGTTTACGTTGCGAGATTTACAGAGGTCGTAGTAGAGCAAGGAATTCGTAACTGGAACCTGGGTTCGTCAAAAATTTCTGAGGTCAAACACTCGAAGTCGGAGAATTTGCATAATCTTCATATATGTCTGTAAATCAATTTTGATCAAAAAATTATGCTCAATGTTGTTTCGATTTGGTGAGTCATTTTTCTTTTCGTTATACAGATTAATTATTAAATAGATACTTGAGGGGGNCCCTTGCTCACACAAACACCCTTACCATTTGCGGTCGGAAAGATTCGCCTTTTGTATATTTCTTAGTGCAAACTTTTTTTTATCATGCATGTAAGACAAAAAGTAGTCTGGATTCTACGCGAAATTGTACCAAACAATTGCCATTTTCAAGCAAATCACTTTCCATTTATTTTATACTCAGAAGATTAAACTGCTGTTGTCAACTTCAATATTGGATGCATAAAATTGTTGCTTTTTTCTTTATAAAGTTGATTTGCGTACTAGATGAGCGTCTTAAAAATGCATGTGCACTGGTTTTGCAAACAGTTTTTCATTTGGAGTTAAGGTTAATAAGAGGGATAAAGTTGTAAAATATATCTAAATTTTTGGAATATGGTTTGGAAGAGAATGGAGACGACGGG
>NNCF01126416.1:41092-86498 GCA_002313205.1 Laupala kohalensis | reverse complement strand
GTCATAGGGTTTAGGGGGGTACCTCTGCTTAATTCTAGTATTTATTGAATTCTATAAATCAAATGACAAATATTTTTCACGTCATTTCACACGACATTTTAATTTTCTTACTTCCAGGAAACACGGAAATGGAAGAGGAAGAAGGAATGGGGGACGCTTCGAAGAAATTGAGAAGGTGAGCAAAGTGTTTGATTCGTATTTTTGAACAGGTTCCTACAAACCGATATAAACACGTGATATATCGGTATATCCTGGATTCTTTATACGTGGAAACATCGTAAAAAGTCTAGTAACTTTAACAACTTGATTATAGGTTTTCATTTTTTTGAGTATTTTATCCCGGAACAAAGCCGTAGAGATCTGAAACAATCTCGAAATTTTTTAAGTCAAAATAATTATAATTTTGTTAGTGAATACTTGTTTGATTGGAAGAAACATGACCATATTGAATTGAAAAGAGGATTTAAGCTTTCCACATCGTTCACTTTTAAGTAACTCTTTCGGTCCACGAAGTCGCCTATCAAGAGAGTGCCAGGTACACTTCCGTCGCGAAATGGTTGCTACTAGCCTAACGACAGACATTTATGTGTCTTGTTGTCCACTTGTAGGTCAATGTAGGGTAAAATAAGCTTAATTTTGTACATCTAGCATTCATGTGGTCCGCTTTCTATACATGTGCTATCTAATATGTTATTTTTATTCCTATAGAGGGTCAATGTTTTTAGAAAAGCACCCCATTCCCCTCTCGCCATGAAGCTACTACTTGTAGCCATGTGCGCAGATATGTAGCTGGGTGGACCAGCAGCGTCTTTGATTGGTCGGTGCCCAAGCGACCCTCGCCGCTCTTTTTCTGCATCCCACATGCATCCTCTCTGATTTCAATTTCAATCGTTGTCTCAGACTGACATCGAAGGATACCGAAGACGGTGAAGATGGTGATCGCAAAGGTGATCGCCTTTTCGAAGACGAGCATCTGGAGAAAGGACGTGTGTCGTGGCGCATCTATTGGCTGTACGCACGCAACATGGGCGTCGTGTTCACCATGGCGACGCTCGTATCAGACATCGTTTACCAAGGCTTTGCTTTGGGATTGGGATCGTGGTTGGCGCTATGGACCTCTCAGGGAGACAATCAAGACATCGTCTTATACATCTCAGTGTACGCTGCGCTCAGTGTTGGATACTGTGAGTATTACAACGTGATCTAATATATAGATGACCAAAAGACGATGCTTTGTCTAAATTAATTATTTAATAACCCATAAATATCACTGTCATTTGTCCATCACAAGGAGTATCTCCTACAATTGTATAATAAACTAACCTCTTCTGTTCACTATCAAAGTACTGAGAAATAATACGCAAACGAGTGGCTCTGGCGTCGATGTCGAACCAGACGTTCGATAGTGTGAATGAGGTCTCTATAACAAATCGGGTAACTAACCTGCTTCCATGCGCCGCGCATTACGTCCTCATAAATAATTTTATCATTACTTAATGAATCGCAAAAATTACTTTATCATAATTACTTGAACAAACGTTTGAACTGTTTTGTTTCTTGTAATTTTTATCAAGTTTAATATTGACTAGAGATAACTCTTTTTTGACTGAATATCTAGGACACAAGGATTCTAGCATATGTGTTGTTCCATATTTGGAAATATATTTTCTAAGAAAAAGGTGTTATTGTGAATCTTGGATCAATATATCCGTACATGTGTTCCTTCCGTGTACCTACGCGTGGAGAAGATGTATGATAACTTTCTTATTTTCCTCCCACAACCCTACACCATTTCCACCCAGACCTACAGTCCGGAAAACATGAGACACATCCCCATTCAGGAGATAAGTGAGCCAGGTCTTCCGGGTGTACAGTTCCTGGTGTACAGTTGTGAGAGGCAGACGGATGGTTTAATGGTTAACAACCCTGCGATCAAAGCAGGAATCCCGGGATCGATTCCCGACACGTCGCCGTTTTCACCCAATTGAAAGTTATCGCCATTCATCCGCGTTAACAAATAAAATATTTATTTGGTTGCTTGCAATGTGAGATCATTAACGCAGCGCGTATTGTGTGTGCCTAGCGATGACATCGTTTCTGATAGAGCTGATGCCTAAACTTGGAGGTTGGCGGGCGGCGTGTGAGTTGCACCGGCGTCTGTTGCACCACGTGTTAAGAGCACCGCTGTCTTTCTTCGACACGACGCCAGCGGGACGAGTCCTGGCGCGTTTCAGCAGAGACATAGACGTAGTGGACAACGAGTTACCTGGTGAAATGGCTGGAAGTACGACTGTCATTTTTGAGGTGAGTCCAAGTTCTTATGTCATATGCGTTTACAAGTGCTGGGAGAACGCCCGAGTTGTGCTCAATATTGAACTCGGATAAAAATAAACACATGAATGAATCATGCTACACTGAATCCCCTCCCGTAGGTTCGAAGGACTCATTGCGCGTGTATTCTACCCATAAGTGTATTTAGATTCTTAAGAGTCTTACGCTATATAAACCGAAATTAATATACCAGTATAACCCAATTTTAATAGATTTTCCTCTTTACAGATTCTCGGCATTCTTGTCATCATTTCGTACACCACTCCACTTTTCTTGATAGCGTTAGGTCCTATTTTAGCAATGTATGTCTTCATACAGGTGAGAATATTCTTTAAATAAGTCCATTAGAAATAATTTTACTAAAGCATGACTTTTTTTCTCCAATTTTGAATGTGTTTTGTTTTCTGTAGCAAGTGTTTGTATCCACAACAAGACAAGTATATCGCCTCGAGTCAGTCACGAAAGCTCCAGTATACTCGCACTTTGGAGAAACAATCGCAGGTATACTTTGATACTTTTAGTTACAAGACTATTGCACAAAATATCAAACTCATTCAATTCCACTATGTGACCATTTCAAATATTTATTTCATGTAAATTGAACGAAAAATGTCTTACACTACGAGTCCAAGAACGAGGGTTAAGTATGTGAAAGAATCATTTCTGTTTGCGAAATAAATTTCATCCCTAAATTGTTCCAAACTTGAATCATCATAATATCGTGTCTTCATTAAAGTTTGTTTAGTAGAAACACGTGCAGTTTCATATTCTCAGTTTTTTACGACAATTAAGATCATCTTTGCCATGTAGATTGTAAATAGCTATTAATATGCATTATTTGTTTTAAATATTGGTGATAATTTTAATTTACGAGTAGATTCGTGAAGCAAATATTATTTTACAATTAATATGTATTTAGTCACGAATATAATGTTCTATATACGACAATTACAGTATAATTATAAACCGCAGATAAATATAAATTATTCTAACGTTTCTTTTATTTATTTTGAAGCGATGTGCAGAGGGGGAGATAGATGGGGGATGACTCATTTTTTAAAATTTTACATTAATTTAAGGAATTTTTACATTCTCTTCTCTCTAGTTTTACACTGAAATGGTCGATTTCATGAGGCATGTCTTTAATGTAGTATATATATATAATTTTAAATTTTTAGGGGCTTCCACCATCAGAGCTTTTGAACGACAGAGAGATTTTGAAGAAGAATCGGAAAAGCGGGTTGATACTTACCAGCGCTGTTACTTCATTGGTATTGCTGCTAATTGGTGAGTGATGCTCCAAAAGCGTGGTTGCATTTTCGAATCTTTAATTGGGCCAGTTTCTGCACTATAACTTACGCGGAATTCCGGGAGAAATATGTGGATAGGATGTATGCTGCAATGAATTAAAATTTTAGAAGTAAATCACAATTTGTGCATTGGAATATGTTTTTCAAGGTATAAATCTGTCAACTTATCTTATGTTCGGCGTCCACATTGGAAGTACAAATGTATTTAAAAACAACAACATAGGAATCCTAAAAATTTCAACAATTCTTTAATATATTTCGTGCGAAAGATTTTCATGGTTACAATAGTTGTTCTGCCCATTAAAACAGCAGACCTCGCACCGACGTCGCATGGATTGGCGAGTATTTTCTATCTGGGGACTCGCAAATTATCTCTGACAATGGACCAAAATTTGTACATCTCTTGTAATTTGTTGTTGTTCTATTACTAACTTCCTTTAATAAACAGCTCTACAAGCTTTTTTGCCCTGTGTTCTGGTTCTGTCTTCGTGTGATTATATCTCCTCTTGAGAAATTACCGAACATCTATGGCTTGATGATTTTTGTTCATATTAATGTGCTCTGTTACCCCTCCAAATTTTTACGTGACGTTTTCGGATATTCTGTATACAGTAGGAAAATCGGTAGCTTTATTGCAGCTGTTTGGAATAATGGAGAAGTTACGTGAAAAGCATTTTTATCTCAAAAGGTAGTGAAACTTGTATATATCTGAGAACAAATCGTAAGCATTGGGATCACTTAATTTAAATGAATATGAAGACAGTTGTTAGAATTCGTTCTCAGTTGTCATGCTCAGAATACAAACTAGAAAATCGAATTACTCAGCGCCAAGTTTTTACGCTCTAAAATTGACTCGTTACTTCGGCTAAACAGGATATGTTAATTTGCGGAGTATATACATAATAGATTCTTAGTTCTTCAAATAGACGAGACTATACATTGCTCGTCAATTTCTGTCTGGTTGAAGGTTTATCGAGATTTAATAATATGTAGTATGGAATGCATAGATATATTTAAATAAATTATTGATTTAAATAAATTATAAACTTAATCATTTGAAAAAGGTAATAAGGGCTCATCCACGAAGTATGATACTTAATATTTATGTAAACCTGAATATCCAGACAGACTTCTCAGTTGTCCACTCAACCTATAAATATGTACAGCTTTTATCACGAAGCTTGAACCCCTCGGAGCGTGTTGTCGGCCTCATCTCCAGCTTGGCCCGAGGTCAAAACATTGATATGTTCTACCTACCCATCTTGACCGATCTGGTGGCTTAGTCGGTTTGGGGTGGATATCTCCTGAAACCAAAGGTTTTGGTTTCGAATCCCGATTGAGGTACAGGTGTGTTCATCCTTTGTTATATCCGAGGAAGGCAACAGATAACGACGGAATGCATCTAAATTTTACTGTCACCCAACACCCTTATGTCGTAGAATAACCGTGACATAGATGAAACTGGGGATACCTAGTCACATCTTGAGATGATTCTAACTAGTCTTCCGACCGCAAACTAAAGAAGATGACTTCCCAACGTACACCTCAGGGTTATCTAAGAGTGACCAATTTAACCTCCCTTGGGGATGATTGTAGGTGGATGGAGGTCCGCGTGGAAGCAGTGGGTCACATGGTCACTTTCCTTGCCGCACTTTTCGCTGTGATGGGTCGTGGTCACCTCAGTTCAGGACTCGTTGGTCTGTCCCTGAGTTTTGCTGTACAAATCACCAATATACTCAATTGGCTCGTGCAGATCATGTCCCACATGGAAAAGAGCATCGTAGCTGTGGAGAGGATAGACGAGTTCTGCCATGTGCCTCAGGTGAGTCATCAATTACTTTTAATAGGTGATATTTTTGTAATATTTTTTTCTTCGTGTCAATTTTTTGTCAATATTATGGACGACCAGATCCGTAGTACTCACTGTCAGTGCGCTGTCTACCGTAACCCAGGAATCCTGTTCAAATACCGGTTATTCAATGAAATGTGGAATGGGTCGTCATGTACTAAGAGGGTTTGCAGAATAATTTCTTTAAATTATCTTGGTTTCCCTGCCATTTAATATCAGCCCCTTGCTCTTTCTATCATGGTGGGGAAGTCCAAAAGTAGGGAAGCTGGACTGTGGAAGCACCACAATCAGATGTAGTATCTGCTAATGTCCTATCTTAGCGAAAATACCTACAAATTCAGTACTCTAATTGAACTGAAGTATTATGTCTGATACAATACGTAAATCTCATTTTCCACAAATGTAAGTTTAAAAACTTGATAGATATTTTGTATTAGTTGGCTTCTTTTAACGAACACAAATTTTTTTCGTGAATTGCGCGAGATGTTCTACTTAATCCTCTGTTCTACTCTTCTCTATTTTGTATGAACGAACGTAAGTCATCCTGTTGCATGTGATTTCAGGAAGCTGCATGGGAGATTACAACCAAACGCGATCTCTCCCAGTGGCCCGAGAACGGCGAAGTGTGTTTCAAAGATCTCAAGTTGAGATATCGCGAAGGACTTGACCTCGTGCTGCATGGCATCAACTTCTGCGTGAAACCAGGAGAAAAGGTAAGAGTGCTTAAAACATAATGGTATTGCAAACCAGTAGTAGAGGATATGTAGTTTTTTGATCATTGGAAATAAGCATTACAGACGTAACAGCCAATCACTTTTTGGTGAGAAATAAAGGGT
Source organism: Laupala kohalensis (assembly GCA_002313205.1). Lineage (NCBI taxonomy): Eukaryota > Metazoa > Arthropoda > Insecta > Orthoptera > Trigonidiidae > Laupala > Laupala kohalensis. The sequence goes on along the minus strand of NNCF01126416.1, from coordinate 80,172 downwards.
TGGATAATTTTTTATCAATGTTACGATCTTCTTAAGGTAACATCGATAAAGACCCAACACTTTGCTATCTGGAAACAAACAAAATACTAATTCATTAAATTGACCAAAGACCGGAGAAAAAACTAGTTGGGATTTGCTACAGACCTATCTACAATACCAAGAGTATTTATGATCCCTTTCAAAAATGTATCAATAATTTCAAATTCGAGATATAGTAGTGTATTGCTTCTTCAACGCTTGGCATTTTCTGAGTGCTGTTATGACTTATCATCTAAGAAACTACCAAAAACTGGGTAATTCACAGACCTCTTTGAATTTCTATTTATTCTTTTATACTTCCAAACAACTGCACAAAATTCAGCGAGTGTTAAAAATCACCGTGATTCGAAGGTCTGTCGTACGGGGTAACCTTACCGTAACCTATAATTATCATCAACTTTGCTCGAGCAAGGTCGCCAAATATATAATGAGGGTATGTGCCTTTTGACGACCAGTCGCTTGGCTGGTTACGGTATGTTATGCGATAGTTCAGAATAGATACATAAAAGTCCGCCGTATTAACTGGACTTGTCTCAGGTATAATATAAGATGTTGAGACATATTTTGTCAATAGGTAGGCATTGTGGGTCGCACGGGTGCCGGCAAATCGTCGTTGACGTTGGCGCTCTTCCGATTGGTGGAAGCCGCTGGAGGCGACATAACAGTGGATGGCGTGGATGCTTCCACGATCGGCCTCCATGCGCTGCGATCCAGAATCACCATCATCCCTCAGGTACGAAGCCTTTCATTCCATCTGAATACCTGCACTCTACGGAAACCAATTCTACCTTGCGTAGTGGTTAGTGAGTCTGCTAACAACCTATGGAGAAAACCATTCTGCTCCAGTTGATCAAAGTGGAATTAGTCGTCGAGACGAATAAGTCATCTATGAGTTATTTATTTTAGCTATGCGACCCATCTTGTTATTTCGTCATCATTATCCTCCATTAATTCATGTATTCATGGATTAATGTATCGTTAGCATTCGAGACATGCTTCATGAAGGAATCCAGCACTCCTCTGCAACAGTACATAATTTCATCCTCATAGATACCCCTAGAATAGAATAAGCGGCATGATTCAAGAGAATCGTGATCCTCCTGCGACAACACATCAAATTAATATTCTTCTTATTATGGGGTATGATATTTTAACCATCTTTATAAACAGACTCACTCAAGTCCACTGTCACAGATACATACGGGTGAGCGATGTCGTGTTAACATACACTCAAGTAAATCGTTATGGTGTAATCTGTATAAAGCTTATTATATTGTTACATGTTGCGTTTATTGTATGTAAGAGTGTTTGTAATTGGTTGCAGGAGCCCGTGCTGTTCTCGGGGTCGTTGCGCTCCAACTTGGATCCCTTTGAGCGCCATTCGGACGCCGAGTTGTGGCGCGCGTTGGAGCTGGCGCATCTGCGCTCCTTCGTGGAGACTCTGGCTGCGGGACTCCAACACGAAGTGGTCGAAGGCGGAGAAAACCTCAGGTGAGGGAGGAAGCAGTTCAAGAATCACGAATGCTTGACGTATAAAGGACACGTTCCTACAGTTCTTGGTGCAGAAATAAGAAAAATTATAATGTGTTTCAGTGTTGGACAACGACAACTGGTTTGTTTAGCGCGCGCTCTTCTCCGAAAATCAAAAGTTCTTGTACTTGACGAAGCGACGGCTGCAGTGGACCTCGAAACTGACGATCTCATTCAGGTGAGAGTTTGGCTCCATTTTTCTCACGACAAAGGGTAAACGCATAGAATCTAGTGAGAAAATGAACTACTGTCTACGTCAAGGTATTTGTTCTGCAGCAGATTTTAATGCCAGTTGTTTTGAACTATATTCTAACTACTGTTAATGCAACACCATATTGAGTCATTTGCTGTTTTTTTTCGCAAGAAATATTTTTATTCTTATCATACCCACCAGTGGTGTCATGGCGAATTTAGCAGTGCCGGAACGCTGAATTTCTGATACTTCCCGACAAAATGTAGTTCTGCGCCCCTCACCCAGTAAAATTTGGAAACTTGATGCACTAATTTGTACATTTTAACTCCTTCTGGAAACGATTTTTAGCACTAGAACTTCACTATTTGTGTAACTTAGAAAACGGTTAATTCATTCTTGGGTCTGTATTTTTTGTGACCTTATTCTTTTCTTGAATTATGAATATTCATCTCAAATTATATTTGACATGGCAGTCTTGACTCTCGAAATAAAATTACAATCAGTGACTATTATATCAGTAATATTGGAATCATTAATTCTGACACATTTTTGTGCTGGTATTTATGATAAAACGTGGTGTACAATTTTCACTATTATGCAGAGCACATGCCAAAATCAAACGGTATTGAAATAAATACAACGTCACTACTCTCGTGTGTGGGCTAAGTCTCTTGCTCTATTCAACGCGAAATTTGTTTCTCAAATTCGTTTTCCTTTAACGTGGCATAAAATAAACTCTTATGTAGATATATAAATATAAAAACAAATCATATTGCATAAAGAAAAGTGCAGGAATGGAATTCCTACGCGTTCCGGCACCGTGACACCACTGACACCGATATTCCAATTCACTCAGATCCTCAACAGCAGCTGCGGATCTGTGAACTACCAGCTCACAAATGGTATTAAAACATATTTCCTTATTATATCAACATTTATTGTGTTTGTTTCTACAATTTGTTCTTAGAAAGGCACAAATTATTACTTAATAGGTGTAAGCATAATTAATGAGACCAAAAACATTTGTTTTTGACACATTACAGTTTCCGGGCGTTGGTAATAAAGAGACATTTTATCAGAAATCGGCCAAAATTAGGGAAATGTTCTATGAAATAGTTTCTGTAAATTTATCTCTATATCTACGTCTAGATCTACATATGAGATTTCGTTTTTAGCCAGTCAGTCAGTGGTATTTCGCGCGCGCGCGCGCGTGTGTATACTGACTGACTGAACACGAAATCTCAGAAACTACGAAGCCTACAAGCTTGAAATTTGGCAGACAGGTTTCTTTTAGGGAGTAGACAGTCGCTGAGAACTGAGTTTACGTAAATCCATGAAATGGGGGATGGAATATTTTATGTACGTACTCTAACTCTATAGTGTCTGGAGCAACTTCAACCAAACTTGATACACAGACGACTGACTAAATGATAAGAAGCACTATGAGGGTAAGATATCCCTTGCACCCCTGGAGAAGGGGTGAGACAGGAATGTCATGTAAAAATAATGGGAAAATTCGATATTAGATTCGAAACCATAGTTTTTTGTGGCGTTGGGATGGATAATGACGTCACAGATAATATACCCCCAGCATTCCTAGGGTAGGGGTGGGAATGAAGGACAGGTAAGCATAATAAGAAAATGACCGTTATTGGTGTTGAATAAATCATTTTTGGGACCGCTGAAGTGAATTTTCACCCTTCTCGCCAGACAAGTACACGATAACCTCCTATAAGGAATAAACACCCTTTGTGTTGGGGGTGAAAAGTAGTGAAATGTAAAAAAATTCAAAAGTGGCCGATATTAGTGTTGAGATCGTAGTTCTTGGGGTCGCTGAAATTAGTAATGACACTCTCAAAGACGTCAAAGTCCACAATCAGCCCGTATCAACTCCAGCACCCCTAGAGAAGGGGATGCTACGAAAAAACTATCAAACGTGAAATGCCAGGAACGAGTTCATAATTTTCGGCGTGCTGAGTTAACAGTGAAATACTGACATCTTTTAAGTCTGAACTCAGCTAACATGAAACAAACGCTCTACTACCACCCCTTGGAAATAATTGAAAACTAATATTGAAACAAAAAAATGCATCGGATATATAGGTTTAGGGTTGACGAGATGTTTCAACAACCAATGGCGTTAAGATATCACATAGGAGCACTGTATTCTTAGAGCTGGGGGCAGAAATAGCGAAACGTAAAAATAATGTAGAAAGACCGATATTAGGGTCGAGTTCATGGTTATTGTGTATTCTGAGATATTTAACCGTATTTCCAATGGTATTATGTATCGTGCAGACCACATGAGGTGCACGAAATCCTTAGAGGTGGGGGTTGGGAAGAGCGTAACACAAAAAATTATCAAAAATATCTGCCAAGAAAGGATTTTACAAAAATTCACCCCCAAGGGTGTGAAATGGAAAATTGGTGTTTTTTAAAAACTTTTTTTGAATTACGTCAGTGTAAATAAGGGATTGAGGGTATACACCAATACCAATATAACCGCAAACATTAACGGATAATATTCTCAGTGAATACCAAACTGAAATGAGAAAAAAAAATTTGAGACATATTACAGGATTTATGCAAGCAAAGCTATAGGTACTCAGCTAGTGCCTTTATATTACTATAACTTACCCTAAGAATTCCTGCTATTTTAATGTTGTCTTGTGTTACACTCATTTGTAGAAGGACAAGATTGATATGAATTCTAATAAAATATATTTTTATTTCCAGAAAACGATTCGTAGTGAATTTGCAAATTGTACAGTTCTAACTATAGCTCATAGGATCAACACCATCATGGACTGTGATAGGTAAGTACATCAATGTAATGTTGTTGCAGGGAGCCTTATAACCACATCCTAGTTACTTCATCTTGACAATTTCCTGTTGCTGATCTTGTGAATGCAACATGATCAAGCACATTTCTCTCATCTGTTCTTTTATAAATTAGTTATTTGTTGTTACCTTTTATTCTATACCCAAGCAATGTTATTATTCACTCCAGATTGCTTTATTGTTGTATTCATTTGAATTTGTATCAACCATTTAGCCAGTTAGAGTTGATAGCCTTTAGTTTTATAAACCATTTGCTGAACTCTACATGTCTACTAATACCAAACTCTCATCAGTCTCCTTCATATCCATTGAATCTTGGCATATCAATCCTTCTTCTACATACCTGTGGAGGAGGAATTTGGATAAATTGTGCTCCTTAGAATGATGTAAAGCTGTGAGGAGTAAACAAGTGGATAGTGAATTTATTGGATAATACCCTTTGAATCCTTTTTTAAACACAATTTTGTTTTTACACAACACTTTTTGGTTGTATACTTAGTACTGTACAAAATTATCATAATAATTTTCATTATATCTTTTACCTGTTATATACTTTTATATGTTTTATATGTTATTGCATTATTAATTGAACTTTTCTTTATAAACCAACGCTAATTATATTTGTGTAGGCTAATTTGTTATTGTGCAAACAGCACAGGTATCTGCTACCTTCAGTCCTGATATGTAAAGTAAAATCTTATCATCATCTGTGTAATTTTTACTTAAAAAAGAAATATGTTAGTCTTCAGTTTTATTAAAACTAGATATTTTAACATCTGTCTGTAAGCAAATTTCTAGAAAATCTTTTTGTATAGTGACTTAAAATATGTCAAAATTTAATGATTATCCATTGCAAAAAGCATTTGAAAAACTTAATTTGAGCCATGAATGCAACCGTTTACAGTTAATGTACTGTTCATAGAGTCCTAGTGCTGAGTGAAGGACGTGTGTCGGAGTTTGACTCTCCGACGGAGCTACTCCGGCAACCTGACTCCGCCTTCCATGCCATGGCTCAAGATGCAGGACTTGTCTGAAAAGACACTTGAGATATAGAGAGACCATTCTGTGAAATGCCCAAGTTCCTCTTGAAAAAGCATATGTTGTATACTTTTGCATTGATATTAAGAGTACCAAATGGATGAAAATAGTACATCAATGAAATTTGATCAAGATTATGTAAGTCCTTTTTTGTAAAACCAATGGTAGAACTAGTATTAGACAAAAGTAGTAATATCCAAGATAGGTGAATTGTATAAGTAGTTGTTGAATCTATTATATTTTTTATTATTTGTATCTCTATTTATAAGAGGCAACTCATCACAAGCTCTTACTGGTAACTGCATCAGTATTATTTTCATTATGTTATAAAGTTTTATACATTTTTTATGCTGACATATGAGGTTATTTAATACTTATAACCTCATGTGATTTAAAGAATGTGATACTATGTACTATGTAAGGATTTGAATTTTAAAATATTGAAAGATGATATTTTTTAAATTTATTGTGAAAGATGAAAACATAATACTCAATAAATTTATTTTGACTATTTGTTTTTAATATTTATATTGAGTTTCTTACTAAGTTTGTTTATAGATATTATTTAGTAATAGCTCATATCTTGATATAATTTCAAAATCACTCGCAAATTATGTTCAAAAATGGTAGCAGTAAATTTTTAATATACTTTCAGGTATTACCCATCATGAATGTATTAATTAATTCTATCTCTACCAACACTTTGTCTCTTTAATTATGCCACAACATAAATAGCATACCTAGTAGGGGACATGGGGATGTCTGATCCAGGCAACATCCTATAAGGGGTCCAAATAAATCACAGAAAAGAATAAAAAATCATAAAATTGAAGAAATGTAGTAAAAATTTATAATATCAAATATAAACCTAGGCTACCGAGTTGTCTCTACTAAGACGCGATTTGTCCCGGACAGACAAGTTCATGATAACAAGTAGCTGATCTTGTTAAATACAACTCAATTACAAATTATTTGGCACAATCCTTAACAAAACGACTACCACCCTTGGCCTCATAAGTTCTGGGTTTGGTACTGCCAAACATGCCAATGTATGAAGCAAAAAACAGTGGAAACATAAAAAGCTGTAAAACTTATGATTAGTGCAATGAGTTTGAACTATATCTTGACACTACAACATCTTAGCCAAGGGGACTTGAAAGTATCTTTTCTTTTTTCTTTTTTCATTTAAGAACAGATTGCTTTCCTAAGAATTTCTTAAAAAATTCTAATGTTACCCTTTTTATTAGAACTTGTAAGTGGTCATCTGAGTTGCAATGATTAGCACACTTGTTTTCTATCTGTGGTGGGGAGTTTTCAAACCCCAGCTCATGCAAATTAAAAAATCTGTGGTGGACCATGCGAGAGTATGGCAGGTTTTCTCAGGATACGTTCATTTTCCTACCTTTCATTACTCCAATGACATGTTAGTCCAATGAGGAATCATTCCAAAATAATGTTATCAAAAGTTTCTTATTATATCAATGGTAATATGATATAAATTCTATTTTCTTACATAATGAAACATGGCTTCATATTTGGAATTGACATTATTTCAGAGTCTTCAATTCCATTTCTTCCATTTATAATGGCTATAATTTCCGAATAATAATAATTATATCATAATGATAATTGAGTTGTGATGCATTAGAGCTTTTTGCCATATACTGCCATTCATGGATTATTCTTTTTTTTGCACAAATTGGGTAGTACCTAACCAAATGGATGGCATACTTGAGTGTTTGGTGGTACCCAGACTCATTCATCTCTTGGGGTTAGCAAAGAGTGTGTGGGGACCATACGGATTTTGCAACAGTGATCTTTATCTGATAACATACTATCCTTGTTGGTAAGGCAATGGCAAAGTTTCTGGAAGGAATCTTGATGGACAACTTCTATATCTAGGATTTGGAGAACACGAGGATGTACTAAGAACAGTATATATCCCAGGTTTTTGACTTCAAGAATGAGGATTTCTGGTTGGTATTTTGTTCTCAAATTTTAATGATAATTATAGATGAATACTTCCATAAATTCAAATCAAATTATACACAAAATATTGACACAAGAGAGCTATGTAAATGGTTTGAACACCCTTATTAAATAAAATGTGAAATGTATTTAGGGACATTCATCTTCTGGTAACAAGGAAGATATTATAGTTGGATGAGATGATGGACACATTAATACAAGCATTGATTAATTTAACTAAAGATTTAGCATTTATAACGCAAGGTGTCACAGTATTTATTTTGAGAAAGAAAGTAACTATAATTTGTGAAAGAATTGTTTTTAAGATGTAATTTTGTCAGTTGGTGATGATAAAGGCAGTGATTTATAGTGACAATAGATCTGAGGGAAATTAGATCTGGGGACTCTCTGTGATATCTAGCACATCTGATTTACAGGCAGGTAATCACTGAACATAACCATGTACAATTATGGACATAAATGAGGTTACAAATTGATCATATAAATATTTATAAAAATTTCAGAATTCTCCAATTTTTGTTAGGAAATGATGATTTAAAAGAAATAAATCTTAACATACAGTTTATTATTACAAACTTACTATTTCCAAAATTAGAAAGACAAAACTTAGGAAAACCATAGCATTACAGATAATAATATGAATACAACAGAAAACAAATATTTGAATGATCTATATCAAGAACTTTTCATAATCTCAATTTAATTTACTCTTATAAATTTTTTATTATTAATTTCTACTATGAGGTTCTTTTATAATGACTTTAACAGGTGTTTTAGATGTTTTCAGAGGATATGGTATTGCTTACATTTTTATTTCCAAGTAATAATTGCAGATATTATGAGATCTTTTATGCCTTACAAACTATTTGATCTACCAAGTAATTGTTGAGCATTAATTGAGTATAATATATACAGGGGCGGATCCAGGATTTGATTTTGGGAGGGGCACATAAAGAGAAATATCAGGGTGTGCGGGTCCCTTCACTGAAATTTAAAAAAAAATGACTGCAATTAAAGATATTCCTATACATTAATAACACATTAACGTAAATTGCAGTTTTCATCAGAAAGCCCTTAAGAAATAATGTTTTTGAAATAATTCGGGTTTTTTGACAAATTTTTACTTTGGACATTCCTGCTAACAAATCTATTCACTGTTTCAGATTTATTTAAAATAATTAAAATGGTAATTCACTTGAAATCAAAAATGTTTTGGCACTCTGTCTAAAACTATAACATGTTTGAAATTATAAAAATTTTTGGTATTTAATGTGAGGACAAAAGTGATACTACAAAAACATAATGTTGGATATCGAAAATAAAGTGCATACTTTTTTTACCAAATGTGTGAGCAGAGTAAGATACAACAGTCTTAAATTATTGTTGTGTGTACCTTGTCCAAGATAGTTCTTGTTCAACATGTTCAACATTTCATTGGGTATCAATTGCATCAAAGAAATGTCTTTATTATTTTACAATAATTTTTCCTCTTCTGATAAATGATTTGATACTTTTTAAATTGATTTTTAAATTATAAAGTAGGTTCTTTGATAAATGATCAAAAATTGCAATTAATGTCCAGATTTTTCCATACACAAAATGTTCACTTAGACTTTAAGTGTTTGGAGGGGTGGAGGGGGCAGTCTGCCCCAAGATTTCCACCTATAAGGAGATTCCAAATGGATCAGCAAAAATTATAAAACACTTATATTTGAACACAACTTAAGAATAGTAAAATTAAGAATTGTTGCAATTAATATAAACTAAACCTCAAATTTCCATTTAACTTTACACTCGATATTATTTAACTCAGGAAAAGATATTATCTATCTGCATAGTAAGATAAAAATACTTTTACTTACTGGTTTTTAAACACATATGTACAGCATCCTAATTTTACAAATTCAGAATAATATACATTTAATACAAAACTTGACTGAGTACACCATTTTGAGTTTCTCCTCACTTCTTACCAGCAGTAAGAATATATAAATCCTTGGATAGAATCACCCTTTAGCAAACAATGTTAAGTTGTCCGTGAGAGAAACAAAGCAATCAAAACGTAACCAATTACCCTAGCTCTTCACCCTTAGTTAGGAGTATTGAACCCCCATATGTGCTGAAATTTTACTGATAAAGCATCATGACACTGTTTATCTGGGAGATCCCGAAATCTATGAATTTAACCGTCTTTTTCGATTAAATACGACCTTTCCTTCCCTCTCCACACATGGGGTTTCTGGGGCTTTTCTCCCACCCCTAACTCCAACGGTGGTCCAACTTTAGCGTAACCTCGGAAGTGTTTCTAGCCCTACTCGAGCATAACCTCGGATGCCGCGCCGCGGTCGAATATTTGTTTCCGAGGCAAGACACAACGGCGGCAGCGCGACTGTACCATTTCATTAAAACGCCAGTAAAATCTAAATTATTCGTCCAAATTTTACGATATATATGCTCTCCTAGAGTTATTTCGTCAAGTTTGGTGGTATTGAATACAACGTATAAGATGAAAATATCACTAAGTCGAGTAGTATACGACATAGGGGGAATCAATAAAGTAGGTTGGCATTTCTCCCAAATTTAGTAACTTTTCAGATGGCAGCTAGACTATATCAGTTGCCCAGATATTAAATTTTGAAGAATTCGCCACTCGCTCTCCAGCGCTGCTTGTAGTTGTTTATAAATAAATAAATAAATCCATTTATTGTCAAAAAAGGCAGATACAAACTGCGTATGACCACGTGGACGACAATAAACTAATTTACTCTCCGGAAGCAAGGGACTATCTGATCAATTCCGACCAAGGATCCTAAGGCGAAGGCGAATTTAAAATTTCAGTACAGTCCTTAGATAAGAATAAAAAGTTAGCGGCGTGTTACAATACAAACAAATTTGCATTTAATAATACAAAAAAGATATTTCACAAGTACGTATTATTATCTAACAATAGATTATTCGGAATATGTTGTTTATTTATCGTAACTATTAAAATAACTCTAAATTCGAGATTAATTACAACAATAGACCGCTGCTCCTAAGCCAGAGCCAAGATATCCGGTAGATAAAATCTGCCTCTACCGGCAGATAACCGGAGAAAACACCGGGCCAGGATAGAATGCTCCGCTGCCCGGAGCGCTTCTGCTCTGGGTTGCTGCCTGGAGACGGATTTGGGTTTGAAGAACTTCTTCCGGGAGCTGGGTGACTGCCCATACCGACTTCGAAATTCCGAAAAAGTAAATCAAGATCTGATTGTGGAGGTCTTTAAATATATAAAATAATAATGCATATGTCGGTCAAATAAATGGCAAAAAGTTCGAATACACTATCAACACAGAAATTCTCGTAGCCTGTTGATAGAGAAGATAAAATATAATTTCGAACGCAGATACACGTACTTCCGTGGATATTTTTTCCTGTAAAATTTTATCGACAGTAAAAACTTTCTAAATAACAATTAGTAATAAAAGTATCACTGGTGTTGTTACTAGAAAGCCAATGTTCTATGAGGCATAGCAAATCGAATGGATTTTCAAGTACAAGAATTTCAATGTCTGTCAATTTGTTTGAAAGGGATTTGACATTATCATGAAATATAATTATTTTATTTTCGCAAAGAGTTGGAGATTCTCGAGGATTGGAATCGAAGTTAGATTGAGTGGAACAAGAATTTAGAACAGATTTTAGTCCCGGATCAAGCTCTCACACTATACCAAAATGTGATTGTCACCTTGCATCGAACTCTCGAGTACAAGTTGTGATCGGATGTAAGAATGTTGGGAATGGATGTAAGAATAGATTAGGCGAGGGGATGAAGAAGGAGGAGATGGCAGATCAGGGAAAGGAGAAGAAATGGGTGTGGAGAGAGGAGAAGAGATAGGGGTAGAAGGAGTTAGTGATGAGGTGGGAGCAGAAGATTAGGAGTGGGTGAAGGGGAGTGTGGACGAAAGTAACCGAATGTGAAAATAACCGAAGTGATGTTTCCCAGATGATCTTAGGTGTAAACCGCGCTGGGTAAAGTTGGTGACAGTCGGGTGTCGATGTCATTCAGTTGAGATATCTTGTGTATGCGGTTTTAAAACCTTTATTGTTATTAATATATTATGCATGGCAAATTAATAATTTAATGGAGATAAAATGTTGAAAAAGTATTCCCTTTAAAATTTTACATTTTGCTACATCAATATAAAAATAAAAATATCCGGTTATACGCTTATTTCAATACCGCGTGAAGGTCAGAACCAGTTAGGTGCACTTGCTACGATAAATCGCTGGGATATTGCCAAGACCCGATTAATGTAGTGGACTTAGTGCGAACAGGAAGCTGTTATTTTGTCTTGTTATTGTAAACGGAGATTTTATTCAAAGCTTTCACGTACTTCATTTCTGTTTATTTCCGTATAATAGTTTCTGATTCTTCTGATATAGTTTATTTCCGAATTTTATGTATAAAATGAACCATCCACTACTTTAGTAGTGAATGTATAATAAAGCTAACATTTTGTTTCTAATTTTCAATTATATCAGTGGCCGTTCGTACCGAACTTCTGGTTTCCAATTCTTGCCCTCCCCCCTCCCCCCACGCTAAAAAACAAACACAAACAAATAATGAAAAGAAATCCAAGCTCAGTTAGTACTGCTACAAACTTTATCATTACCGTTTATCATTGATTAACGTTAAAATGTGTAGTTTAGTGGTGGAGGTAATGTGGTGGGAGAGTGACGGAAGGGGTGGGGAGAGGGGTGCGGAATGATTTGTCCCCGGGGTCCATGATTTCTGTCCAGGGCCCTGTGTGAAACACTCCGCTATAGAGATAAGATAAATATGTTACATGTGAGATAGGAGTGTCTAAAACAAGGATGGTGTCATAGATTTCGCCCGAGATAGAAAAACCGCAGCGCGAGTGGTCGACGCACCCCAACCTGCTTTTGTCGATGCTCTTGCATTGTTAGGATCTAAGCCGGATTGTAACCGACAGAAAGTCCCAAGATTTAGTATATAATTTACTGCAAAAAAGTATTAATCTTACTAAAAATTTTAAAAAAAATGCCTTGGCCTAATCGCCATTCTGCGCGCATGAACTTTTGTACACAAGTTTTATGCCTTGTCCTTCTCACCTTTCTGCGCGCATTAACTATTTCTGGGAAACGTTTAAAAGTTAACAAAAATGATTCGAAAATCCAAAAGCACGTCTCGTTATGATCTTCGACCTCTTCTACGAAAAAAAAAACGTGTGTGAAAATTTCTGATACTTTGGTCTATCCGTCTTTGTGCTATGTGACTGACTCTCAGGCTCACCAAATCTATTTTACACATTTGTATATGTACTGCTTTACACGTCATATATAAATATATTCGTCGTGATGGTGTACAGAAACATTGTTATGTATATAAAATTGTATATGTCACTTTAGTTTTGGTGAAGATATTACAGACTGATATATTAAAGTGGTTATAGAATTAATTAAACCTCGAAACTCCCCGAACAAAATGACAGATGCCGTGAAATTTGTAAAAAGCGTGTTACACAATAGCCACAATGATTCTGCAACTTGTGTTGGGATCCCCTGACGCTTTCAACTGAACGGCCTCCGGTTTGAACCACCAAAAATTATGACACAATTCTTAACGGGACACGGGGACTTCGGACAATGTTTGAAGAGATTTGGTTTCTGAGATGAAGGGGGATGTGTATGTGGAGCGGATGAAGAAAACACGGATCACCTGTTATGGGATTGCTCTTTATACGCACCGGAACGGGCTTGTTACTTACGGAAGGAGTCTTAGGATTTGGACAGACAATGTTTTTATATCTTGATCAAGTATCAATTCTGTAAAGTTTGTGGTTATTTCAATAAATAATGTAGAATGACCTCCGGCTGTGAGTCGAGGCCTAGCGATGGTAAAACCAAGTTGATTGCTCTCTGGCTTTCATTCGTGCTTCGGCCGTTGTCGCGCGCGCTGCGGTCGTGGTGCCCGACTGTCAGCTGATTCAGCCTCCTCCAGACTCCTTTCCCGCGTTGCACCAGCAGGTTACGTCACAACAGTGCGCCATGGCGGACTCGCTGGCTTCTCGTAATGGTACGTGTGGCATCAGTTATTGCATGAGATTATTACAGATATATTGATGAGTGAATAGCATTTGAAAGATTTTCACGATTTACAAATACTGATATGTTTTAGTTCACTGTTGTCATTACATTCGCGTTAATTTTTAACAATTTACCCAAATATTATTTTGAAGTATTATTCGCGAGGAGTGTTATGCTCCTCAATTTCAAAATATGACCTTAATTGAAACATTTTGTCTACATATTCCGTGCAGCAGCTCGTGTGATCCTGATATTTACCATCCAGTGCCGCATTATGCATGGACCAACATAACCATGGCCCGGGGTGTTAAGCTTTAGGGGACAGATAACTTTCCTTGATTTTTTTCGATGCTAGAGGTGCGGAAGTTTATGGAGCAATATACCCGAGCGTATCGACACGAGATTTCTACAATCGAAAATAGCAACAAGAATCTCTTTGGTTTGTGAGACATTTTAGTATCGAATTAATTACATTTTTCTTCTTTCGTTCTGGACAGCGTAATATTTTAATGAATTAATTAGTTAAACTGACAATTGTGTATGATTTTAATAATTAGAAGCATGGTATCCACTTCTCTTTTCTCTCTGTTTAACTGTCAGTATTTTTCTTTTTTTTAAATCTAATAGGAGTTGTCTTTTTTACAACCCGGGGCGGAAAAATACGGCTCTGTCCTTCGCCCACCCATATTCTAGAAAGTATTAAATCGTTGTATTAAAACAAGTATTGTGACTTTTTCTATTAATAATAAGTGAATCCTACAGTAAATTTCTTCTACCTTACTTTTTAAGGTCGTAGAGTTATCAATTCCTTTGGCTGAAAATTGAAGTTTTAAGCAGAATTGCATATAATGTCCGAAACAACAATTTCATATCGGGATAAACATAAGAAAACCTTATCAGATGAAAGTAATGGAACAAATATGATAGTGTGTGACAAATGTAAAAACAACGAGGCACACTTGACATAAAAATCTCGGGTGTTTTATTACCAGGATATATTTGATAGGTTATCTTGTTCCTTCATTCTTTCAAAACTACTGACGTTGCGTAAAAATTTACCAAGCATTGGAAAATAAAAACATACAAATTTTTTAACGAACCTCTTTGGAGATATATAAACTATTTTCTTAGTTTTTACATGAAAATATATTTTTTTTCATAAACGTACTGTGTATTTAGGAGTGACAGTTTTATACATGAGATGAATAGCGTCATTTTCCCCATTTGCTAGTTTCAGCCATGAATTTGCTACGGTATTAAGATTCCAATTACGCAATCGATTAACTGAAATAATAGTACGCTTGTGTCAACGACCAGCTCTAGAGAAACCGCTTGCTTGAGGTTAGGGACTGTGCTCAATGAAGAGCCCTCAGAGATTCTGTTGTGATAATGGTCTTCCGTAAGATAACTACGATTTGATTTCTGATTGATTACTCATGTATTGAAATTATATCATGTATTGAATAACTAGCAAGAAACAACAAATATTTAATTGTTAAAAAACAAATTTGTTTTCTGATAATGTGCGAGGAAATTGTTTTGTCGAAAAAAATGTTGATTTATTTTTTGTTATGCCCTCCCGCACGTGCTTTTAAAATTTTCTTTCTATATTTATTACTTTATATATGTTTTTAGAAACTTTTATTTGAGCATTTTACTACTAAGTGGGCATGGAAATAAAAATTTCAAATAGTGAATAATGCTATTTCTATTAACAGCTCACTGGAATGGTATATTCATATTATTAAACATTTCAGTGCTATGTACATATTTCTTCCGTGTACCCTATACGTGGAGAATATATGTGATAACTTTCGGTCAAGTGAAAATGGCGACCAGTCGGGACTCGAACCCGGGTCTCTTGCTTTGATCGCCAGGGTGTTAACCGCTACACCACCAGTTCGCCTTCCACAACTGTACATCATAGGTCTGGATGGAAATGGTGTACAGTTGTGGAAGGCGAACCGGTGGTGTAGCGGTTAACACCCTGGCGATCAAAGCAAGAGACCCGGGTTCAAGTCCCGGCTGGTCGCCATTTTCACTTGACCGAAAGTTATCACATTTCAGTGTTAGTTTGTGTCTCAACGGAACCCTGAACAAAAGTTATTTCATCTAAAATTTTAATCTCCTTTTTATATTTTGACAACTTAAAACTGTATATTTCATCGTATTGTTAGACATAACAATATTCATAAGTAAAACTATTATATTTATGAGCAAACGAAAATATTTTCTTTATGGCTAAGACACGCCATTACATTTTGTAACGTGAGAATCATACAAATTTTGTACAATAATCACGTTTGTCATTAGTTACAATTGTTTAAAACCGGTTTGAGTATAACGGGTACTAATATATAATTTAAAATAATTACGTTACAAGAAGACTAATTGTAAAATAAGTAAATTAAAATATTTATAGAAGCCCGTTTCCCTTGTTTTTATTTTATCAATTATCTAACGTACCATCGGAAACAGCGTGGAAGTAAAAAAAATAAAAACAATTTCAGTTGTTCTTGTGACTTGTTCTTTTTTTTTTTCAATCCATTTTCAGTAATTATGTTTTGAGATAAAATAATGTCTTCACGTTATTCCAGAGTTTTTGAGGTCAAGGAGGCTTTTGTCCATTCGAAGCCAGTTGCATTCGAGGACTCTCGGCAACAACAGAAAGAATGATCGATTTTTACTTTCTCATACACTCGTACGTAGTCTATAGAAAGGTCGTGAAGACGAAGTGGCTCGTTGCGCAGGAACTGGGTCATGAGACCGGGTGACAGTGTTTAGACAGCATATCAAAACACATTTAAAGAGACGGCTCGCTGACGCAAGGGGAGAGTGGAGTAGACAGTGTGTCCAGAGAATGCACGCTACCCGAGCATCTGGATTTGACCCCCACAGGGGACACCGGTGTTCTATCTCGTCACTCCCAACTTTTACACGTCTCAGTCGACCCCCATAGGGGACACTGCGATGACTCCCGAATAGTTCCTCAACTATTACGGTCACTACTGCCGCGGGTTCAACCCTCGTCTCCTTCTCTCTGCCACCTGGAGCAGACGAAGGATGATAACTGCTGGAAACACTCTGACCTGGCCCATGCTTCTTCGCCCAGCCGCCATGTGTGAGTAAACATTAAAAGAGTTTTCATCTCAGACTGAGTCTCACTGGGTCTAGCCTCCTCTCTCCACTTAGGAAACTCCCTCCCTTAATGAGTTCCCTCTCCTCAGCCAGACGTTCTCCGGGTCTGAAGGTCACGCTCGGGTCCTCTCTCTCGGCCAATTAGTTAGACAGGGACCCGAAAACGCGACAGAAAGTATTGTAGTCGTGAAAAAATTCGAAAACCAGATTTCGAAGGATATATCCATTTGGCGATACCTGATTCTGAAAAAGTTGTTTTTGGCATAGCATCCGTCCGTATGTGTGCAGCGATTCTGAGTAATGGATGAACCAATTTAATTCACATTTCGTTTTTAAGGTAGAATTTACTGGTTGTCGACGCACGTGCTCTAATTTGTTTACTTTAATACAAAGGGAACTTCACATGAAAGTCAAAGTACTTTTTGAATGTTTCTCAAAAACGGCTCCAACGATTTTGCTTAAATTTTCTGTACGTAAAGTACAATTAGTATGCATTACAACCGCATTAGCGGTATTTCGCTAAAAATTTTAGTATAGACGCAGTAAAATAATCTGTCTGCTACACTTACACATTAGGTTACTGTTTGAAGAAGCTTGAATAATATTTAGCAGTGTAAATGGACCGAGCAGACGTAGAATACGTTTTTCGTAGACAAATTAAAGATACGATAATGATAAAATTCATAGGACAGCAAACGCACTGCAGATACGAAAATACATCAATTTCTGTCTACAATGAAATTTCATTTACATAGCACTTTTACGATATTTATGAGACTGACATGTCGCTATACGTTTTGAAATAATATTCTAAATATTTATTTTACTTTCAAATAAAAGACTGACTTTGAGCATGAATAGAGCACTGGGTGACGACCAAAATATAGAGGACCACGCCAGAAATAACCCTTTCACTATATAATTTTTTCTCATTCTATGCTACAGATGGAGAAACGTATATGAGAAAGTATGTGCAATGGTTTTGCACCACTAGTTTCAAACAATAAATCCTTCACCTCAGAATTTACGAACAAAAGAAAATTGTAAAAGTTTTAGAAATACTTCTTAATAATATCCCATACAATCGAAATGTTGCATATTTGTACCTTAAGTAATACTGTGAGTGAGAATGAAACGAAAATTGCTATTTTTTTGCATTATAAATAGTTTTTAATATGATTTATGAAATGGACAAAAAGGGTGAAAAATGGTATATAACACACTTCCTTAAGTTCTAGTGACTCGGATATTTTTAAAAACAATTCCTCACATCTACAATTTGGGTTGTAGAATTATCAAATTTCTACTTTTGAGTTGGGTGTAGTATAAACATTGTTATCTGAATGTAAATCATTCTCCAAAATAAATGTAAATGTAATGCAGATAGAATTTTGACATCACAATATACCTCGAGATATAACGATTCATTACTTTAAATCACAAAATATAAAATACACCGTTTATTAAATAGGAGCTCAATTGTCGTGTTGGTAGATGAAGTGTTTTAGCTCAAGGACTTTTGTTCCTCGCAAGTTGCGGCTACAGGATGTATCTGAATAGGTGAAGGTTTTTGCGAAGAGTTGGCAGAACTAACGAGGATTTTTTGTACTTATCAGCTCTCCGGACATTCCGGATCTAGCACATTGCTTTTGGATACTTTTCGGATCTGGTAGTCTTCAAACTTCAAGTAATAGCCGAACTATGAAAGGATAAACGAAACTGTTATTATTGTCCCTAAAAATTACATATATTATATACATTCAAATTCAAATTTTATTTTGTATTTGTTATACATTTCAATTCCAATCAAAAATAGAAAATGATAAATAAAATATATTAATGTTATCCATAGTTATGAAATATGTGAAGTATCCTAATTAAGTAATTGTCTGTTGAAGATCGTTATACACGAGAAAGAACATGAACCTCCCACCTTTTCATTCGGAATACAAACCCAATCATACAAAGAGTGAGACAGTATTATCTTCATTTTCTTCTTCTACTACTTATATGATAGTTAGTTTCCGACAAAGTCGTTGTATTTGTGACATAATAAGGAGCGTGAATCATACCGTACTGATTGCACGGGCGTAATTAAGTTCCACTCTGAACATTGCCTATTCATGTTCTTCGGTGAGTTCATATTTTCCGACATAAGAGGGTTAACGTTTAGAGAAACGTCTTTCGTAACTTGGCTAATAAATTGTCGCAAATACTCCTGTGCGTGATTGACATTCTTTGATGCTGTCTGCATCAGGGTTTTAGGGTTTTAGAGAATGTGAGGTGGGGGTTAGACTTGACAAGAAGTGAAGACAGCGGTGGCCTAGTGGTACCGTCTTCGCTTCCACGATTCCGCTGAACGTAGAGTGCGGGTTCTAACCTTGCTCTGCCGAACTAGGTTAGGTTTCTCTCACCTACTCCAGACAAATATCGGCTCGGTACCATAAATTCCTTGGAAACCCAACATCTCCCCTTCCCAATTCCCTTACCCAAGTCCAACGGTTAGATGGAAGAGCAGGCCTCATGGCCTGAACCTCGCCAAAAGACATTAAATAAATAAATAAAAATATAAATTGATTCATCTTTTAACTCACAACATCCGAGTCCCTATTCGGGCAGGGAAGTTTGCATTGTCTACGGCCAAGTGAAAATTGTGACGGATCGGGACTCGAACCCGGGACCGCTGGTGGTCCGGGGTTCGAGTTTTGGTCCATCGCAAATTTTACTTGGCCGTAGATGATGTACATGCATCTTATCATAACTGAAAGGAAGTGAAGAAAGATGACAGACTCGGAGCTCGTGAAACTGGGCAGACGTATCTCAACAGTCGGGGATTGCAGATTGTAATTTGACAAAATGCTAGAATGTCAGAGATATCGCCACGTATGCTTTACTTTAAATATTACGAATGTTAGCGTTGCGAGATGAATTTGGCTACAACATTCATTAACGTCTGGAAAATTTTAGTTTGATTGGTATTTGCTCATTCTTCGCTTTATTTTATTGATACCTATTTTACCCATTTTCGTTGAAGCGTTCATGGAACTTCACGGAAACTTCCGAAATCTTTTAAAAATTTACACGTTCTATATTGTCTAAGAAAATACAGCGTAACTTCTTTGTGTACGTACACGGACGAGGCCTTAAAAATTGTCCGCTATTGAGAAGTGTCAATTTATGGGAAGTTTTTAAGTTAGAGTAAAATTCACTGTATTTAAAATCCTAGCTACCCGCTATCTAATCGTACTATTTAGTGTAGATATTACAATATGAATATTTTATCGCAATATCACAAGACAGAACTCCGCGCTTCCATTCATAAGAGGAGTCAATTAATTGACGGAGTCAGGTTGCGAAGGTCAGATCGCTTAACAATACGCATCACTTGACCGCGCCGCCAGCATCGACTTACTCGGAGCATATTGCAAGCGACCGGCAATGCAGCGACTTCAGGAACACCCTAGTGAAGCCTTATCGTTACGAGTGAAATACTTCTTTTATCTAAAGCGAAGAAGACATTTAATTTGATTAATTTGATCAGGATTAGCGGGCAAAGTATATAGCGCACTCGCCTACTATTACTGGTCAGTAGCGGCGATTGAGAATTAAAAGTGGAGGGGGACAAAAAATATTAACGATTTTCTGCATATTTCCACTAAGTACGATTTAAATAATGAAATAAATCCAGGAAAAGGCAATTGGTGACTACCACATCATGATGGTCTATTTTTTTTTATAAATCTCAGTTTTAGTCGATTAAAATGAAATTTTTATCTTTCCTTAAAAGATTAGGGGGGAGGGGCGGCTACCTCCTCACGTCTCCCCTAATCGCCACCACTGTTTTTGGTAACCCCTCATGAAGCACTCCTCTAATACGGAAACATTCTGACTGGATTCATTCGAGTAGGATTTATATTTCAGTACTGTACCTCAATTACTGTCTTTACCTGGAGAACTTGAACTGAGATTTTAAAAATATAATCACTTCTATGATTTGGGACATCCGCCGTATAAAGAAAAATAATTTCTTGGAATTTGTGTGGAAGTATTTTAGGAATATAATATTGCCTTACATGTATTTTCCCCTCAAATTGTAACTATGAATTCCGATTGGTCGAAATATCCATAAAATGATCAAACAAGTATCGTACGCAGAAAAGATCAAGAAATGGTTCATTCCTTGTAGAGAGGTCATAGAATTCATAACTGGACTCGGTAATTTTTCTAGTTATCTGCAGCGAATAGGGAAACAAGATACAGGCAGTGGCGGCGATCGAGGGCCCGCAGGACCTGTGACACAGGGGGACCCCGGGGTGTCTGAGGGCCCCCACCCTGGCAAGAAAATTAAAATAAAATAAAAGATGAAAATTAACAAATTTCACGAGTTTCTCAATTTGATAGGAAATGAAAAACATTTAATTATTGTCGTATATGTATTTCTTCAACATAAACTGAGTAGAAACTAATTTTCATAACCAGCTGTGTAGGGTTAAGGTAATGTCAACGTAGGGACTCTAAGAAATCTCTTTGTGTTTCTTTTACCGGCAAAGAAAGAAATCAGGCAATGTAGGAAGGGCAATATGAAAATAGTAAGACATATCTAAATAAACCAAGAAAACAAAGACTTTGGAGTGAAATTATAAATAGTAACAATAAGAGATAAAGCAATTTATGTTTTATGCTGAATTAGTAGTTCATTTAATGTACACGTAATTAGTGGGAATAATTATACGTCACGAGACAAATGTTTTTTAAGAGGACGGGGTCACCATGAAAAATCTTGCGGGAGCGCCCCCGAATCCTCACCTCTGGATACTGAGGACTGTATTTGTGGAAAGGGAGCAGAGGGTAGAGACCACATTTTACGAAATTGCTTACTACACGATTAAGAACGGAGGTTGTATATAAGAAGTTTGATAAAGGACGCAGTGACAAGGCTGCCAGAGTGAGGAAGAGATTTTGGAGACAAAGAAGTATGAATTATTTTCCGAGTACGTAGGGCAGCTAAGAACAGTGAGAGATTCAATGAAGGAAGTACATAGAACATGAGGGCAAATAAAATAAAATAAGTGGAAGGAGTTCGAGGAGAAATATCGAAAGGAAAGATGTAAAGCAGATCGCACCCACATCGCCGAAGAGTGGTTGTCCACGAGTCCCTAGTAGACCCGCAATTAAAAGGTGCCTTCTCAAAAGAGTGTAGCCCCTCCGTGACTCAGGTGGAAGCGTTCTTGCTCTTCAACTCATTCCGGGTTCGACTCCCAGTGGAGCTAGACAAATTTATAGCTTTTCACATTAATGTCCCAGTTCATATAGATGTGACTACTGAGAAACGAACCCTCCTTCCTCTATCAAATTCCTTATAGAATCAATAACTATTACTATGACTCAACGTGGGGCAAGTTGTTGGTAAACTCAGCTAACCGGCCCACCGACTAACGATAGCCTTCCACCCCACTCCTACCTCCCATCGCTCCATGTAGATAAGCTTCAATAGCAAGCTACATTTTCCATTTACAAATAATGGAATGAAAAAAGTAACCCAAAAGTCAGACAAGAATATAAGCATATTGACAAGTTGGAAGTGCGGATATTGGGGAAAGAGATTATGTATGTGTATTTTGTACTGTTTCTATTTTATTTAGAAAGAAATAATTGTATGCATTCCGAATTCTACTCAATGTTGTTCGTTTATACGCTTCCTGGTGCGTATATTTTGGAAATTTGTTTCATTTACTTTGTTTACGCTTGGTGATTTGGGGTCACTCAACAGACCATAAAAGTTTTTAGAATACAAAAGAGAGTATTTCGGATTATTTGAAAATCCAAAATCTTATATTTATGTAACTAATTTCCCTATATCACCCTCGGTTCCCCATTCTTTGTGATCTCTTTTTTTTTTTTTTCAAAATGGACGTAATTTGATTAATTGTAATGGTGTACGATGCATTGACATAGTGGATAATTTAATTAAAAAATTATCACCATTGCTGCCTACAATAAAATAAGACAATATCTGAAGGAATAAGCGAATTCAATAGTTGATTGAGAAACTTTCTCAATCTTGAAGAGAAGTGGGAAGATACTGTTATGCTGTATCACAGTTATTCCGGATCTCTGTGAGTAATAAATTGATGATAATCGAAAGGGTATAGTTAAAACAGTTCGGAAAATGTTTCTTTCATTTCTAGTGAACAGTACAGATTGGAGGTTCCCCATTCACCTTGATGAAAAATCTACATTTACAGAGATGGAATCGTTCTGTGGTTCCACATTTTGGGTAAGAATCATTTGAAATAACTGTAAAAGCTAATCACGTATTATTTCATTTTTCTCGAAATTATGAGGAAAGACTGTGCAATATTTTGGTAAATATTTATTGTTTTCTGTAGGAACTGAAACTGCATTCTTCGATTTGTGTGGTTGATTGCATTGCAGCGAATGCCATAAGACCACCTGTAATTTACTGAAAGGTCATTAGAAATTCAGTTAAATTTATGAGTTTCAAATGCATTGTTTTTAATGGAAAAATTCTTTCGGATGAATCATAACAGTGCGTGATGGATACGTTTTATTTTGTTGATGAAACAATTCGATAAATTTTGTCATGTAAAAATTAATTATACGATAAAAAAACAGCAGTTAATCTTACTACACCTGCCTTTCTAAAATCTAATAATAATAATAATAAAAATATAACCAACAATTAAATACTGCTTCAATTTGCTTGAAATAGGATTAAGTTGTGCGATATTATATCTTCTACAATAACAATAACTAAACTCTTCTCATTTACGCATCAAACTACGAAAAAAAATTTCTCCCATTTCAATATTAATTTTCACACGATTATGTACATAACAAAATCTCATTACAACGTGATTTTCTCCGATTTATGAGATTGTTCCTAGTACAATTCCGAAGAGCAAAATAGGTTATTTGTCCTCCTTGTGGTAGTTTTCAGAAGTACTCTTGGGCAATAAAGTGTTACTACTATTTGACAATGACATACTTTCGCGCGCAATTTCAGGATTGGAATACCACATGGTACACGGAGGACCCTCATTTCCCGAGGTGTTTCCAACTGACCGTTCTGGTATGGGTCCCCTGTGGCTTCCTATGGCTGGTCGGGCCTTTGGAGGCAATTATATTGGCTCGTTCCAGCGCCAGATGGATTCCATGGACGTGGCTCAACGTGTCTCGTTTGGTGAGTCACCACATTTAGGAATCGCCGATGACAACCACCATCTGTCTTTAGTCTCAAAGGAACAGGGGAGTCTGAACCATCATTGTGGCGATTTGAGGAAATCTGCAACTCGTTTCAGAGGTCCAGGATAGAGTAGAATGTAAGAATTCAAAACACACCCCTATTCTTGCAATTGTTTTTCATTTTCTTTTGTGTAATCGAGTCATTTCTCTCACCGGGGGTTGTACGTACACTTGGTGCTTCGTCTAAGTAATTTCATTGGTGAGCATGACGAATACAATGTTGATTGGTCTCACGCGATACTGGGGGGTCTCAGACCTCAGTTCGGCGCTTCGACTAAGCCAATACATCGACAACAATGTGAAGTTCATATTCGCAATCGAATGTTTTCGTACGAGACAAACTCGCGAGGATTTCCTATTTTTTAATGTGATATAGTTGTATCGGGTGTAAATAATATTGTAATTGTGCACACTTTTGAGTAGGGAGTTAGATGGTGATAAGTTTCCATTCAGTTTAAGTGGATTAATCATTCCAAAACCGTGTCACAAAGTGGAATGTTTGTCGTTTTTTGTAAAATATGTATATATGTAAAATATGTTTTTTGTATGATATGATACTAATACTTTAAATATTTTCCCTCTGTATGTAAATAGATTTTGGTGATGATAATGGCGATGATATCATCTACGGACACCGGATACGAAACACGTCAATTGGCGGAATCGAGGATGGCAGCTTACCCAGCTGACTATGTGGCGCCGGCGATCCGAATGCTAACTTTTGTAAGTGCATGTCTTCTTTTCCACAACCAGCAACCCCTACATTCGGCGTCCGAAGCCACAGATACTTTACGTTGATGTAGACATAACATAAACAATACTTCCTTTATTATATTGTTTCTACCATCCAGTCCCATTTTCTTGTGCATCGCAAAGAAAGGGAGAGAAACATATGCATTTATAAAGGATATAGATTTTGTTTACAAAGGAAGAAAGTGGTTGAAATTAAATCCGTACTTGATGGAATTCCTAAAACGCCGTGGAAATTTCAATGAGTATTTGGCTAAAAGATGACTGCGGGATTGAGCTACGTGTCTGTGTGTTAATGATAACATCTACTGTTGTTCACTTCATTGTGAAGAATGAGCAGAGTACATAAAAAGTCTGAAGTGAATGGGGCAATTCAAGATAGAACACAGAGGAGAGTACAATACAGCGTAGAACCTTATGAGGCATTTAGGGAATTTGTTAGTGAAATTGGAGAAATACATGATATTATGAAGAGAGAAGTGGAGCAAGAAAGAAGGCAAAGAGACTAGATTAGGGGCGGGGATACGCTGAAATATATCGATAAGACGTGAAGATGAGTTATTGATGACTAAACATTGTTGAAAAGAGCCTCGCTATGACTTTGTTAACAGGCAAGGTGGTCAAGACTAAGACCAAGGCCAAATAAATGAGAAAAAAATGAGTAGCGCGGCTGCCTTAACTGTTGGTTTTCTATGATTCCCATCGGTTCTCAGAGAATAACAGTCACTGAAGGAAATATATAGAAAATGATAACATAATAATTAAGAACAAAACTGTCGTGACAAGCGTAGAATTCTACTCGATGAATTCATTTTCTTTGCCTCTGTTCAAATCAATTACCCGAAATAAATGGATAAGGGGCATAAGTAGTTCCCGTATTGCGTTACTGTTCATGTTCAGTGAGAATGAATACTAGGGTATGTTATGCACAGGTCACGGTACATTTTTGGGGGTTTTATACGTCGCACGGTCACTACACCTTGTCATAAATTGTAAATGAAATAATACCCATTAAAATTGATTTGGAATTATGTATTATTTCTAACTAAACGTTCTCGGTAATGGAGGTATATTGAAGAACTTTGTAAAATATTTACATGTTTTACCTATTTTACCTACAATTATGTAAAACTAAAGCAATTCTTAAAAACTCCTAGAATTAAATTTCTTGAAAACATTGCAATAAACATGTACTCTTATAAAGCTTCTCGTGATAACGTACATTTGGAAAATGAAGTACAGTTTCACAGTCACAATAAAGACTTCGTAATTTTTTCTATTGTTTCGGCTGATGTTGCGTCTAACAAAATATCCCAGTCTTTCAGATCATACAGTTATTTTTAGTTGTTGTAACTTTGTACACTCATCAAATGTACTGTAGTATTGGTTCGGAGGTTCAAACCGTTTGGTCCGAATGACATTTGCCGTGATGGAGCAAAGTAAGTTTTCTCAGTGTCCTGCCATTTCTCTTGTTTCCTTTATCATTTAAATACTCCAAAAGTATTAAGAATGTGTTGATAATCTATTAATTAATAAATGTATTTGCAGGCTTTGGCTGGAGTCCTTGGTGTGTGGCATCGGGCGCGTGGATTGCGTTCCTCTGGTGCTCTCTTCTTCTTCTGGCTGCTGCTGGTCCTCTGTGGAGTCCCGCAGTTGCGCGAAGAGATTGTGAGTCTCTTGGAAGCGGTGAGTACAAATGACGCAGCAGTTTCTTCTTTTCTCTAACGTCTTTTCTTGCTTCCTCTGCTCAACTTGTCTCTGATTTACCATTTGTTCCTTCTATGCTCCTTTCTGCTAAATAGGGTTTCCTACCTTGAGTCTGCGAATTGTCACTATTGTAAACCGGGATTTTCAGTTCTCTACATGCAAAGAAAGTGCATAACTTATCCTCACAATACACTTCTACAAGTGTATGGTACCAATGTATTGGAGATAGTAGAGAAGTACGTCAACGTAAGGTTAGTGAACGTAATATCTTTTTATCTCCGGTAGAAGGAGATTCACGCACCAAATCAGTGTTCAAAACATTCACTCATGTTAGCGCATTCTATGAGAATGTTCATTATTTTCACTGTAATGGAAGTCTTATATTTTTATTCATTAGTATATTAGGGCGTGCCTGAGTGATAGGTGTGAAAATTGAGTAACTTGAAAGAGAATGGTGATGCATATCTATTAAGTATGCTGCTTCTGTGGAGTTACATATTTTCGAATAGACGCGACGAATATCTCTAACATGAGTTTTTGGACAATGCACAACGCTGGTTCATGTGAGGGGTTCCAATATTATTGTCGTCAAGTATTCCATTTGGCTATTGAAGGCGAATGTGAGTAAGTAGATGTTAAGACAACGGGTCCGTGGAATCTTTGAGACGAATGTGATGTAGAACACACGTATCTGAAACATCGCGTTTAGCATAGATTCCTGTACTGGTGACTATTTTGCTAAGCAAATGCTAGTACAAATTTTATTTTCCTAGTGTTTATTGATGTGATATTTCCGTGTAAATGTTTTATGAACGAATGGATGACTTATTTTCAGGAGAGCCAACCATTCCGTTCGGTGAGTTTCTCTATCACGTGGACAGCGGCCGCTGTTCAGTTGTTGATGGCGTTCTTCCCAGATGCTGCTCCTTTAGTGACAGGACGCCCTCCGCAAGAGGTGAGTGAATAGATTTGAAAAAATCATTAACACGCTTCATTCTGTGTGGTAATACTGGAGAGTGTTCCATTCAAATGTTTTAGTTATACTTTAAACTAAAGAAAAATAACAAACTATAAAAATAATATGACGTCTTTATGGATAATATTTGGCATAAAAACTGGCCCGAAATATGTATGCCAAACGATGCGACGAACGAAAATGTGTTTGGTTCATCGGTACGCAATTTATAATGTATATGAAACATATTTATATTTATTTTTATAGTTTTAATGCGAATGTAACATCTTTATTCTTTCTATCAGAATTTACAATTTTTAGAAATCTGAAGTAAATGATGTCGGGTTGAGTTGTTTAGAAAGAGAACTTTTCAGACGAAATCTAATTTTCAAATGCGGTTGTGAGCTATCGTTATGCAGGCAGGTTCTCGCTTACACACATTCGTACACGATATAGGACACATAAATATTTTCATTTTTTATGAATAGTTCACTTCGTTTCAATGTGAATTCGTCGTCAGGTGACGACGGCGTAAATCCACATCGAAACGTGGTGAGCTATTCACAAAAAATAAAAATATTATTCGTCCATAAGAGGCCGTAAGGTTTTAATTATTTATTTAATTAGATTACATAATGGACGTTAATAGTAGTATAAATACGACATTCATCAAGTTTTGGGAATTTGCTGTCTGAATCAAAATGTGTAAACAATTAAAATAGAAAAATATTTTTTCTGAATTATTGGAAACTTTTGAATGTTTTGGTTCGACTTTTACTCTTTTTCCCCCTTATAAATATTTTGTATAATTGATATATAAAAAAAGGTACGTAAGCGCATTAAAGAATGAAGTGATAGATGTCTAGCACCGCATTTATTAAAGATACATTAGGGAAACATACGCTAGGACTCGTGAGAAAAATACTCCGTTCAATCTCGTTGAGATCAAATATATTCTCCGCAAGAATTCAGTAACTATTCCCTGACACATGATTTTGTTATTTGATGACAATTGTCGCTCGATTTTATCACAAGTTTGAGTTTGTATGACATTTCCAGCTGTTTCTGATTTGTTGCAGCACAATAAAAGTTATAGTCCTGCTTTACTCCTTAGTTCCATTTCTTTTCGCGAAGAATGGAGAAGTGAAGTTGACTAGAATGGATTACAATGATAAATATTGTTGAATGGATATTATTTATAGAAACAGTAAATCAATGCTATTTGCGCATTACAGAACCCGTGTCCCGAGGAGAGTGCGTCATTTCCTTCCAAGTATCTGTACTCGTGGTGCAGCAAAATCATCTGGAAAGGATTTCGTCGGCCGCTGGAACTGAGCGACCTATGGACTTTGCGATCCCGAGACTCCACCCGAGAGGTGTATCCGCCTCTCCGAGCCCTTCTACAGCGCACCCGCCGCAAGACCAGGTGAGTTAGCTCCTCTCCTGCACCGCCCTATTTCACCAAATCTCGGACCATTCCGTTCCAGCTTCACTGTGCTCATATTTTCCTTTTCTATCTCTAACTATATGTATTTCTTTTTGTTAAACCAAATTAGAGGTATTTCACATGACGCATATTACCGCTCCTACTCCATTTCCCTCGTTTGCTTTACATAGCCCTCATCTTTAGCCACTTGGCTGAGGTTCCCCACCCAGATACCATGTCTCTCTCTGCTGCCATGTTCGGTCTGTCCGGACAGTTCTCTGTTCCCTGCCCTCCTACCTCGCTCCATGGTTTCGAGTCTGGTTATTTTTCTTCCATCCGTGACTGCTCACATCCTCCCTTCTACATCGCCGACCCTCTACAGTCGCATTGAAAGCTCTAAGGGATTGTCGATTCCAGGTCTCGGACTCCGATAGCCACCTACGCTAGCCTCGTTTTAACACAACCCTCTTGAGCTATCCGGTATCTCCTCGATCCCTTTGACCCCGGAGCTATTACTTAATCGTCGCTTGTAGAACTCATGTTTGTCTGCTCCCAGGGCTACCAACATTACTACACCGGAGCCGAATTCTCTCATTATGCCGTTGACTGAGAAACCGGAAGTGATATCGACGCTGCCGGCACTCGTACGTTGCTTTGGACCGTACTTCCTCGTCAGCTCGGCGTTGCGTCTTCTAGAAGTTGCGTTTAAGTTTATGGCACCTGCTCTTCTTAGGTAAGTTGCTGTCGAAGGAGAATTTTATGAAAATCAGTGCAACCTGTGTCACTGTGACTTAAGGGATTGCTAAATAGAGTCGAGTACTCACCTTACAATTCGTGTTTGTGGCTCTTCGAATTTTACCATGTATCTGCTGCAGTGATTATGTAGAGGACGCGATTAAGTTTTGGACCGTTGTGATCGTGAGAACTTTCACGAGGTCACTTTCATAATTAAACAATCCTGCACCTTCATACTTTTGACGTTGGTCAACTATAGCCTTGCGTTCCCATTGCGGCCACTGAACTTATGTCATGCGGCCGGGAATGATTCCATGCCCACGCGAACGTAAGGTGAAATCACACTAGGACTTCATCTGTGGGCTACGCTCTCATCCCAAAAACTGTCAAAAAGAGCTCGATTTCCAAACATTTGTGAGATAACTCTTATGTCCCCAGAGCTACTTCTCCCTGTGTCAATCACATATTTTGTTATCCCCATCTACAAATCCCTTCTCGGAGTTAAGGTTCTGCTTC
The DNA here is from genome assembly GCA_002313205.1 of Laupala kohalensis. Taxonomy (NCBI): domain Eukaryota; kingdom Metazoa; phylum Arthropoda; class Insecta; order Orthoptera; family Trigonidiidae; genus Laupala; species Laupala kohalensis. Next base: position 49,959 of record NNCF01126416.1, on the reverse strand, counting down.
TGGCGTCTAGGAAAATTTGGATGTTCTGTGGCTCGATAGTAAGGTTCTTAACTTTGACTTCTTCTGCGATGTTACAATAGCCTTTGTTACACGTCCGGTGTTAGACCGCGATGACGTTAGATCACTTAAGCGGGTTTGCGTTTGTATGCAGCTGGTGGAAGCGACAGAATTTTAAATTTTCGAAATTTCAAATTTCAGAAAATTGATCAAAACTCAAGAATCTACTTGAGATGATATGAATAATCCTTCGGTTGCTCTGTGACTGCGTAGTTATGTCACGGTACACATTTGCGTTAATTCATTTTGACTCTGTATGAAACGGAAATTTTATTAATTTTAATGCATAAGAGGTTCATGTCATATGAAAAACGTTTTCCCGAAATATCTGAATATCCTTATATTCCACTTCAACATTGTGTCCTAACGTTATTGGAAAAAGTAAGTTTTTTTAATTGCCGGACAAACTCTTGAGATTGTTTCGTTCTTTTTCACGACGTAACATCTTTTGTTCAGAAATGGCCTTCAACTATCCTTTCACGGGTTTTGTTCTAGAGATGGGAAATTCAGAAAAAAAACTTATAATGTAGAGTTGATTTCAATGGGATGGATATCGAAGCTCGTAAATTTACTGGAACCGGTAACCGGAATATACCCGTAGTATCAGCCCACACTGAAACCAATTCTTTTGTTATAGCGCTCTCATCAAATTCACGGAAGGTGATGAACCTACATGGCATGGTTATCTATATGCGACGTGCTTAATGCTCACTACAGCCGCGCAGACCATAGCCTATGTATTGTGCAACCGAATCACGAATATCACTGGAATAAGAGTTCACACAGCATTAGTCGCTGCTATCTACAAGAAGGTGAGTCTACAGCATGTGACGTAGAAAGGGGAGGTGAAAGTTATCAATATACAAATGGAATAGTACTGAATAAGAATATCCATATTGAGCCAATTCCAACCTTTTAACGAGGGTCACATAACATTAATCAACATGTTTTTTGCAGTTTCTATAAATGTTTCGTCTTTGCTTGAACATTGTCTGAATGTTCACGATAGATTTTTTTCCCCGCCGCATTTATAATGGGATTATTCTTTGCCATATTTTTGTTTGTTTGTGACTATAAACCAGTGGGTGAAAAGCATGTTACTCTGACCCAAGTTCTTAGTTGTTTATTGAATGATAGAACAATTTATATCAATAAAATAAATGTCTTGATGAATAAAACATTTTCAATATCAACTTGACATGTTCGAGAATACTTGATAGAAGGAAACTTTAAATTTCACAGGAAGCTTTGTACTACGTACTAAAAAAAATACCTAAAATTAAGTCCTGTTCCAAGATATTTGTAAATAAATTTGAACGTTTGTATTTTCATATTCGTTGTTATCTGTACATATGAGGATCAGAAATCGATTTTGTAAACGTGAGGAATGTTTTAACGGAAGAAATCATTGTTTTGCTGGTAAAAAAATAGAGACATCATTTTCGTATGTCGAAGTAACGTATTAATCCCTTTGCTTTGTGTTTTTTATCAACAGAATTAGGCCTTTTCTGTTTTATTTAAATAACACATAGAAAGCATTTAAGGAACCTCAAAACCCAGAATTCTGAGGTAACTTCTGTTATAGGGCCCTCGATTCCCAGATTGGTAATAAACAATCCCCTCCCCTTCATTATTTTCCCATTCGTACTCATATCATGAAGATGTGGCAGAGATTGGGGGAAAGGTCAGGGTTTGGAGCGCCCAAGACTAGAACTTTTGCCTTCACACTTATGCGTTTAGTCTGTGAACTATTGGGTAGGGACCTTAATCGGTAGAGGACCATCTACTCCTTTTGAACATGCAATTTCTCATAACAGCTCTATTAACTACACACAAATTCTCATAGCCCCTATTGCGCCAGCTATCTTTCGGTGCTCGTCTCCTTTTTGCGTGTTAGGTGGAAAGAGAGTGATATCATGTGAGCAGCTATAGTTGTTTGAAACCACTGAGAAACGTCATGTAGAATTCCGGCATTATGAAAATTTCCACTTTATATTTCTTCCCGTGACGGTTCTCTCTTATATAAGGTCGCTATTTTGAGAACCCCTTTTATTTCATGTGTCTGTCACCAGGCGTTGCGACTTTCGAGCACAGCGCGGAAAGAGACCTCGGCAGGAGAGATTGTGAACCTGATGTCTGTGGACGCTTACCGTTTCTTGGGCGTGTGCTCTTTGCTTAATGTGGTTTGGGCTGCACCTCTAGAAATCGTGATTGCTCTAGTACTCATGTGGCAGCTACTTGGTGAGTCACAGATCTTTTTCTTTGTTGTCATCGTTGAGGGTGATATTTATCATTGATACATCACTTGTACGAGAACATCATGAAACTAGGGGTTCCGTTAATTTACACCTACTTTCTTCATAAAATCATACCTAATTTGTTTTCAGTATTTACTGCAGTGGCAAAGGAATGACCAAATACCACGTAATTNGTTTTCAGTATTTACTGCAGTGGCAAAGGAATGACCAAATACCACGTAATTATATTGCAGAATCAAAAATAAATTTTGCCTTGAAATAAGTACTGATTTACATATAATTATTTATTTATATCGCATTTGGTATCATTTAATTTATTTTTTATTAGAATTTAAAAAAACCCAGAACATATGTGACTAATATGAATAAATAAGATAATTTTTCATTTCAAAAGGGTCGGTCGGGCAGTTAGACAGGATCACAGTTACCCATAGTTCACAAACTATTGGTAGTATTACAAACTGTCACGGTGCAAGGTTCTGACAGTAGTGGTCATTTTGGGGTCTGGAATAATAGATAATAGGTTAGATAATGTAGATTATTATATATCAGGTATTATAATAGAGAAGGGTAAAAGTTTCGTTCCTAGCGGTGAACCAAATGTACGTATACAATACATTAAAAGTGTGCCCTTAACTAGGTAAAAACAATCTGTTCAATAATGGACAAAGCACAGCCTCGAAATGACAACTCTATCAATGCTCACGAGTCAACCAATGGGATCTCAGACTTCCAATGATTCAAATGACGTCAGATTTTGACCGAGCATTGCACGTTTTAAACAGTCGCTGATTGGAAACTATTTGTCGCAGAGAGCAAATTTTAGAGTCATTCTTTTCTCCTCAATGGGTATTTTTTCCCATTTTATCAAACATCAATCCATCAAACATCAGAGTTTGATCCGTGTGTGTACGACGTTTCGTTATCGAGATACTTGTTCACGAAAATGTATAAATATATTCTCCCCTTTTTAGGATTTGTATTATAAGCTGATGAGTCAATAATGGGATGTCGTAAAAATGTGATAAAGATTTTGTTTTATTAGTCAACCTTCGACGCAAAAAATGTGTCGTCACATAGTAATGTAAAATTAGTGGTAAATTACATTGAAATTGTAGTAGGGCATGGAACCATTTAGTTGAGGCAGATCGATTATAGAGTACCTTCAGCTTAGCGTTGAAGTATTGGAAAGTTTAGGATTGGCCGAGTACCCGAGTGGCAGGTTTTTTATCCTTGGTAAGACTCCTCCTTGATCACAATTGTTTGCTCTTACAACAACCCGGTGTTACTTCGTCCTTTAGGAATAGCCGTGTTGGCGAGCATTGGTGCTGTCCTGTTACTGACTCCCNGGAATAGCCGTGTTGGCGAGCATTGGTGCTGTCCTGTTACTGACTCCCTTGGCTCTGTTTGTGATGAAGCGTTTGAAGAAATTGGAAGGGAAGCAGATGAAGCATAAAGATAATCGAATGAAGATAATAACGGAGATCCTTGCGGGCATCCGTGTGCTTAAATTGTACGCTTGGGAACCCAGCTTTGAGGAACGTGTAAAGAACGTACGCTCCAATGAACAAATCGTATTACGCTCCCGAGCTGTGGTAAGCGCGTGTCTAACGCTGCTGTGGATAAGCGCTCCCTCGCTGGTAAGTGATAAGTATAATTGTCGGAAGATGAGTTGGCGGAGCCCTCTGCTATTCATTTCGAGCACTGACTGCATTATGTCCACCGAAAAGATATTGCCCGTGTCACTCCCACCACGTCAACAGGGAGATAAACTCACACTATATGAAATATCACTTTAAAATGCTTGAGGCGTCAAGCGTCATAAGTACTAAAACAACTTAAAAATTTCTAAAAAATTCTCAGCATTTTAATTTTATATGGCATTCCCTTTCCAAGAGGTGCTAAGGGTGTATAGTGGCTGATCGTGGACTTAGGTGTAATCGGGAACATCACTTCAGGTTGGATATCGGTGAGGCGATACTTGTATTCATTTTTAAGAATAAATGAAAGATGTAGTGTTGTCTACTAGTAAAATATTTATTCAGATAATACTTTCACCAGCTTAGCTGGAAACTTCAGTCTAAAATAAAACGAAATACAAAAATATAAACAATATGTAAGAGTGCAAAGTACAAGAATTTTTGTTAAGTTCATAAACATTTGAAATTTGTTAATTTTTTAAAAACTATTTGAAATTTGTTAATATTATTTTTTTATTAATTAAAATATAATAAAGTTTTTAAGTGTAATTGGAAACAGAGCAACAAATTAATGTAGAATGAATTTGTGAATAAGAGATAAAAGCTGCAAGTNTGTGAATACGAGGTAACGTATCAAAGGGCAAATGTGCCGAAAGGTTGGTGGGGGCGCTATTTAAGAACTACAGGTAATTAGGTGCGGGGTTAGAGCACTGATCGGGAAAGTCCTTGAGTAAATTGGTTATTCCAGGAGAAGGGACAAAAGAGAAGAAAGGCTGCCTCTCTTCATTGCAGAGATGGACATTCTGTTTTAAAATTTGTGTATGTGAAAATTTTCGAAGATTAATCTTTTTCTGAAAGTGTTTTCTATTTCAAGGATGTGTACGTTTTTATCAATGTTGAATGAGTGGGTGAAAAGGCGCAAGTGGTCGGCAGAATGAGATTGATTGCTATTGTTGTGTAAGGCGTGAATGTGTTCTTTAATTCTGATTGTAAATTTCCTTCCGTTCATTCCCACGTATTTGACATCTCAATCATTACAAGACAGAAGGTACACTCCATTTGTTTCTACGGTGAGGGTGGCGTCTGTTGATCATAAATTTTGGTTTTGAATAGAGTTGTATGTTTTGAAAACTGTCTTGTAACTCAAGGAAGAAAGAGTGTTAGCAATTTTCTTGATAATTTGTCGTAGATAAGGGACAAATACAAGTTTGAATGTAGATTTGAGGAGTGGGATTAAAGAAGTTAATTACTATAGTTTCATAATATTTTGATTACTATTTAATTGGCATATGGATAACTAATTTGATGCATGTTTATTGCTGTATTGTATTATGTATAATCGTGATTTATCTGTACTCAATCTATTATTTTAATACTTCTTCTGTCCTTTTCAATATTACTTTCGTAAAAAAATATGAATTTCCCCGTATCTTTTGCAGTTTTATTTTATTTTATACCATTTTGTGTTTCCTCCTTTAATATGCATCTTCATTCACGAATTATTTTTGTCACGGGGATAATCTAAAAGTAATACGACGCAATGATATTTCTTAGCCCTAGTAGTACATATTAGTGCCATTAAATATTATACAATGATTTTGCCGTATTTCAGGTTACTCTGGTCTCGTTTACTACATATATTTTAATGGATAAGTCGCATGTCTTGGATGCAGAAAAGGTGTTTGTTTCTTTGGCTCTGGTTAATATGATTCGCATTCCTCTGGTTATATTACCACTTCTCATTGCTATTGGAATTCAGGTAAAAAACTTGTATCTCTATTAATGTATCATCGGTATTTAATTCCACGAAACATACAATTAATATTTGCTCCATTTGTAGTATGTTTATATATGGGTTTTAATGTTTCTGATAAATATAAAAGTGAAATTTTTCCGTACAGGCGCGAGTGTCACTGGGACGAATAAATAAGTTTCTGAATGCAGACGAGCTGGATCCCACATCAGTTTCTCACGATAATTCTCACCGTAAGTAACTTGAAGTCATGGTTTTGAAGATTTCTTCTTTCAATGCCAAAACTTGTTGAACTCAGCTATTCCTCGTTTTCTCCCCAGAATTACACCTGAGCTTAAAAAAAGTTTGTCATTCGTTCATATACTTGTACCACTATAAAGGTCTACGTTTCATAACATCCCAAGTTCTAATCGTCATGCAAGCACTAATAAGTTCCCGTGCAGGCAAATTATGTCTTACAGTCCCAATGTTCCATACAATGCTCTGTAGAGTACGTGGGAGGAGTAAATGAAGATAAAACATCCCTGAGTTCATCGGTGATTCCATTCCTCTTTTGTATCCTTGTTTCGTAGCGATGGCGCTGAGCGTCGTGAGTGGAGCCTTCACGTGGTCAGAAGGGCAACCCCCGTCTCTGCGTGGTGTGGAACTAAGTGTGCAGGAGGGCCAACTGGCGGCGGTGGTGGGACCCGTGGGTTCCGGAAAGAGTTCGCTGCTCTCCGCACTTCTTGGCGAGATGCGACTTGTAGAAGGCAAAGTTAATACTAAGGTACGCATAAAGATTTCTTTAAATGGTGTTGTTTCTTAAATGTTTAAATGAAAGGTAATTTTTTTTCGTTAAACATTATATTTTTGCAACGAAATGGTAATGCCGTGACACCCCTCTTATGCTGGCACTTCACTTGGTGTGGCGCATTTGTGTATTTGCCAACACGGTCAAGTGCAGATGAGCTATTTGTCTGTATTCGATGAATTTGCTCTACTGTTGCAAATACCCAAATATGCGAACACCCGTATCCTCCCCCTTGTTCATTTTTAGTCGCACATGAAAGGACTCAAATAAGGCAACTATTTGGTTTGCCGTGTTTCGCTCAGTTGAGCGCGCGTGATTGAGATTTGTTGATATTCTGGTTCTCTATCCTATATTTTGACTTTTCTTATTCTACAATTTCTTTAATATGGGCTGGGAAAAGGAAAAAGTATAAATCGTGAATTTTATCCAATACATTCCGTCCATCTTTGGTATAAGAAAACATACGTGGCATTATTGAGTTATTTGCATGTTCCAACCATATGAGGATGGTATGTTTGTGCTATTTGTAAGTACTTCAAATATTTAACCAAATACAGCGAATACGCAACACAAATACCGCAACGCCAAGTGAAGTGCGAGCATTATGTTACGAGGATAGACCTACTGAAGTCGGGTACGTGCGTAACTCAGGTAGGACACGCCAGAGAACTAAATACATCGATCGGATCCTGTCGAGAGATCGATGTCTGAAGGGAAATTGCGGGTTAGCGTGAGGACAGAGACAATGGCGACTCGCGGGAAAGAGCATTGCTGACGGTTGGGCTGTCGCGAGGGAGAGATCGTTTATGGAGCCTCTTAAGAAAAGGCTTCATGTTGAGAGCAGAGAAGACGGCCGTAATCGCTTTGTAGACCTGTCAGGTGTTTGTTTTTTTGTCGATGCTGTTATTAAATTGCCTGAGCATCCATTACGCCTTATTATCGTGTCGGAACTAAGAGACGTGAGCAGCGTCCGCGAGGTCGTTCACCCTTGCGGATCCTCGCTTATGCCCATTCTGCAACACAAATATGTACTTCGAAAAATACGGAAATACGAAGTAAGCGAAGGAAAACTGAAGAAACACGAAAGGTACACATCGTTGAAGATCACGAATGTATATTCCAGGGGAAATGTTCGAATTCTTCTTCGAGTTGCCTCCCAGTAGTCCGAGAAATAGGGGAAATGACGCTAGGCACACTCTATGTTTCCTTAACTTGTTACTCGGCATACTCTAAATGGTAGAACACGTCGTTTGCTTACAGATTGCCGATAAAAAAGAGTAGATTTATCTCTCAGATCACGAGTGTAGTATAATTGTGCTCAGATGAGCGTAGTTCTGGCATGAGCGCGAAAGCCGTGCCTCAGTGGTTCACGCTATCGTGTTCTTTGGTTGATAAAAAATACGGGGATTATAATGAATTTGAATGGTACATGAAGATTTTATAAAGTGAACTAAAAAGAAGTGAAAAACGTTAAGAAAAGATAATTGTTTTATCAATTTCTTGAATCTCTCCCGATCGTTATGATCTTTGCGTAATCGAATCATTATGTTCATCAAAAGTGCTGCACCCTGAACGACTGGTGTTTTGTAATAATTTTGGAACGGTAGTATAGGGTACCATGCATAGGAAATGATTAAATTTTCACATTTCTGGAAGCAAGATTTACTTCCATACACAACCAAACGAGGTTGATTTGACCGCAGTGTGTCGTAGCAGTTCCGAATGTTGTTCTGCAACAGCCCCTTCCTTGGAGCTTGCACCTAAGCGCGCCAGATTAGTTGGTAGAGGACGGATCCTATCCATACGCTCCATAGGATCCCACACATTCTTAATCCGGGAGAGGTAATGAGATCATAGCGGGGGCTCCTCGTCTGCAAGGAACGGGTCGGAGGCTGCAACTGAAGAAAACACGTGTTATCCTGCATTAGCGACGCTGCTCTGGAATGTTAGCGCCAACTGTCGTAGGATGTCCCGAGTGTCCCGTGCGACTGCCAATGCCCGTGAGAAACACCAGCGGAGATTGGACACTCACAATCGCGCCCCACACAATGACACCACGCTATTGGGACGTGTGAAAATAAGAACAAAGCAGTCGTAGCTGAGCTTCCCCCGTTGCCTTGCTCTCCCTACTGGAAAAACAATGAGCGGAAGAGCATGAAAATTGAATCACGGTTAAAGCAAACTTTGAGCAGCTGACCCTTCGCGTTTGAATCGGTTTGGTAGGGAATTCGTAGGTGTACACATTACTGTACACCCATTTCTTTACAAGACTGTCATTGATATATCATTAGCTAAAAGAAATGGAAAAA